>OY978223.1:22952611-23052611 GCA_963854785.1 Vaccinium vitis-idaea | reverse complement strand
TATACTGGCAATTTTACTTGGGAAATGCCTTTCATCAGTTCCTCATGTGCATCACACGTGCTATATCACTCATATAATAAAAGTGGAACATGATCAAACGGACATTAAGTGTTTAATTACTGATTAATATAGTATATAGCTTCTCCAATTGTTCCGAGCTGTTAGATTATGTTCCATGGGCATCAAATGATCAAAGTAAGAGCAAATTATTGTACATAAGATATGATATGCCAAAATACAACACTAAGTGAACACCATACTTTTAATTGACATCAGAAACATCTGTGCATGTAAACTAATTGTCGGTTAATCATTAATATAGAGTGACAAAACAATGAATAGTTTATGTACTTTCCAAGTCTAATTACCCGTTTTAACCTCTTGTTCCCGGAAACAAAGCATCTGCTCTGCATGTCGTTGCATTGTTCATGCACATTATATATATTTTACATTTAAAGACATTAGTCATATGTTCATAACAGTCATCCTTTAATTATTACTAGTGCATGCATGTACCCGTGTCTGAAGGTACAACTTGAGCAATATTCGACTCACGTGCCCGTGTACGTGCCCATTTTTTATGGTCCTTCATATTTTAGAGGAAGGAGAGGAGGTAGGGAGAGAGATATGGTTTGAATTTCGAAAAGGGTGAGAGAGAATGTGGTTTGAATTTTTTAGTGCAATGTGACGGCAGAGGAAAAGGGGGGAGAGAGAGAGAGAGAGAGAGAGAGAGAGAAAGAGAAAATGTGGTTTGAAATTTTGAGTGTAGTAAGCCGGAGGGTGGGGAGGGACAGAGGGAGTGAGTTGGCAGAGAGAGTGATAAAATGTAATATGATGACTGTGACAAAAAATATGACTACGACAAAAACCGCTATGTATTGTAATATAGATATAGATTAATTTATATTTTGGTAAAGACCACGAACAGTATCCTAAAGAGAGAATGGAAATAGTATTATTAGGAAATAAGGAGCATAGCAGCGCTTTTTTGAGGTAATAATATTGTTTCCATTTCTTTGATCTTTTTAACTTCAATGGTTCAATGGTAATAATAACTAAGGAGCATAGCAGCGCTTTCTTTGATCTTTTTTATCTTAATAATAATAAGTAAGGAGCATAGCAGCGCAGCGCTTTCTTTGATTTTTTTGAGATAATAATATTTAGGGACGGAGAGAATAACATATATAGTCCGGGATGATGCATGCAAACCTTGAGTGAATTCTTATGAATCAATTAATGCAATACTCGCCTACTTTTCATCGTAGTGGCTTGATATCTTCCGATTCATGATCGACCAAAATTTGCTTAGCATCATTAACCAATACCATCATCGAGGAAGAAGGAGAAGAAGTAGCTTCTTCCATATCCACCTTAACAACCCCCACGTTGTGATCAGTCCATGTACAATGGCTGCTGTTGGACTTGATCAAATCTCCTATAATCATAATCAACCACGGCTGCTTGCACATGCACAGGACCATAAACACACAAAGTGTCAACGTCGTCAACAATATTACCACTATCATGATCTCCAGTACTCCCAGTCTTTGCTACCGCCAAACTAGGGTTTCCCATAATTTTACGTGCGTCAGCGCCGCGGTATATGGCTAACTGCTGAAGCACAAGTTCAAACTCGGCTTTGCTTTGGTCAATCTGACGTTGGAGTTCACGAATAATCTGGTAGCACCCACCGACCGGATCGTTGACCCGTATATTGGCGTGTACAATCATGGATTTTGCTGCGGTTTGTTGCTGGGAAGGGTGCACCATCTTGAGCACCCTCATGATGTTACAAACCCCAAATAATTTTTGGGCATTGAGGAAATTTTTTGGGTGGTTGGGTGGGAAGTGTGGGGCCAAAGGGCAATCGGGTCCACATCTTCTCCGTTGGTATTTGCATGCGGCACAAGCTTGTGATGCAGCGGAACTGTGGTGTCTCCCTGGACTAACCCTAGTGCTAGTAGTAGTAATGGTAGTGTACTTGGTGGTGGGGCTCCTCCTCCTATTTATGGGTGTTGTCTTGCCGCTGCTATTTGTGTTGCTCATTTTTTGGGGTTTTTTCGCAGTTAAAGATTCTCGATCGGCCCTTCCCGTGCCGATTAAGTCTCCATTGTTTTCTCAATACAGGTGGTTGCATTTATAGAGAGAGAGAGAGAGAGAGAGAGAGAGAGAGAGAGAACCAATTGCTAGTATTTTTTTTTTTGTTTATCGGAATTGCTAGTATATGATAAGTGGTGAGAGGAACGTGGGAACGTGGTTTGGCATAGCCGGCATACCTGATTGTTGTGGAACTGGGAAGTTTCTTTTAGTGGAAGTTTCTTTCAATTTTTGGGGAAAATTAAAAAATAAAAAAAAATCATCGTATGTGTTATGGTTTTCGTACCAAAAGAAAAAATGTTTCCTTTAGTTTGAACTTCTATTAGTATTTTTAGGAATACAAACCTCGGACTAGATAACCATTTAACAAGGTTATAAATATCTAATGAGATAAGTATTGACTCTTTTTTTTTCCAATACAGATAAGGATTAAGTTTGACATGGGAAATGAGCTTTGCTACGTAAACACCTTTTTGAACATACTTTTCAAATCAACCACTCAATAATGTGGAATTTGCACAATCTATTTTAATAATTTGAGTCTTTTATTTTACAGCTCAAACTTGCAAATTCGTCATACAAAAAATCATACTGACATCAATAAGTCATTGATTCAAATCGAAATTGGAGTAATTTTAAGGATCCGATTTCTGCAAAGAAAATATTAGATGTTGAGATTGCTAACAATGTCTGGTCAAACTAATTCTTTGCATGAGTAATGTTCGTGTCCAAATCTACAAAATGAAGGAATTGAATTTTCAAATTACTTTGCAGAAACTCACTCTATTTGTGTTGTGATTAAGTAGAATGTTTGAGAAGTGTGTTAGTAAAATTTCCCTATGGATATATATGTGTCACACCCCACTCTTGCTTGACCTAGCCTACACAAAGTGACAGGACATCTGTCATCACCTGAACGCGCATGAGAATATAAAGATCAACAACAACTCGATCGCAGCAGAAACAAACAAAAAAAAACTACAATAATGCCAGCCACACCCGCCTATGTGGCAGTCCACATGGAACGGGTGGGCCCCGTCACTTGACTCCCCTTAAAAAAATCTGCATCTCTCTCTCCTCCCCTTGTCTCTCTCCCCCCAAAACCCACCTCCCTCAAAAACGTGCAAAAGGTTGGAATTCCTGTGAATTGGGTTGATTTAGCTATGAATAAGGAGATTTCAAGAATCGTCAATCAAATCTAAAGAACATAATGCAAATTTGAACTATGACGTTTTTACTGGTAGTCAAAATAGCACGATGGGTAAATCGAACTCAGACAATTAGGCATCAAGACTTGGTTTCGAATAAAGAATTAAATCACTAACTCAAAAAATATAACATGGTCAGAACAAGCTTTCTTTCTTTCCTGACACTCTATGTAACAAGAAAAATGCATGGTGACGTTTTGCTGGTAATTGACTTCGAACTATATGCTGTATGCATGCGGAGTCTTGAAGATTGTAACATGCAAGCTAATTATTTCCATATTCTCTTTTGCAGATGAACTAAATTAATTTCATCGGGAATTCTTACTTAATAATACTGGCGCGTTTGCCTTCATTACTCTTGTTTTTTAGATATGTCCTCCACCTGCAACTTCCCTGTCATCAATCATACCAAGGCTCAAAATTATTTTCTTCCTCTTTCAAATTGCCAACATCTAAATTTCCGCTTGAAAAGCTGGTCTTGAAAGGAAAGAGGCCACAAAGAGTTTGCACAGTCGTGCAACAACTCTTCCCAGGACTAGGAGCCGAGAAGCCAAAACCCAACCTGTTTCGGGGTCTTATGGTGCATCTGATCGCCCAAACAGGTCATGATCATCAGTAGTGATGGTTACTGCAGTTGGGCCACTGCCCTCCACCTGTCCAACAAAAACTATGAAGTTGCCATTGTTGACAGCCTTGTCCGTCATCTCTTTGACCACCAACTTGGCCTTGACCATCCATAATTGCATCGATTGTTGAAATCTGAAACGGGGAAAACTATCCGACTCTATATTGGCGACATCTGTGACTTTGAGTTCTTATCAGAAACCTTCGAGTCATTTAAACCGGATGCTGTGGTCCACTTTGGGGAACAACGCTCTGCTCCATACTCTATGATTGATAGGTCTAGAGCTGTCTTCACTCAGATAAACAACGTGATTGGAACACTAATGTTCTCTTCGCAATTAAGGAATTTAGAGAGGACTGTCACCTGGTGAAACTTGGAACCATGGGAGAATATGGGACACCCAACATAGCTATTGAAGAGGGTACATAACAGTAACTCATAGCTGAAGAACAGATACCTTGCCTTATCCCAAGCAAGCAAGCTCTTTCTATCTATCTTGGCCTGGTAAGATTCCTGGACAAAATGTTGCCTAGGGAGTGAGACATTTTGAAACTGTTGGTAGAAGTTCTCTTTCACCTATCTATCTTGGATGTTTTAGGAAAATATTTTGAGGGTGCCACCTCTATTTTTTTTTTTTTTTTTCTTTTTTTCAAACATCAAATATGTTCTTGCTAATTGTCAATATCCCGTGGTTTCTGCTAAATCAGCAACTTGATACCTGTTTAAGAATTCACTTGTGTAGTTTTTTAATGCGAAATTGGAAAGAGATGCCATTGCTTGTATCTGCTTCCAACAGAACTACAAATTCCAATTTGTTTGGCTGTATAACTATGTTCCCCCATTTACTTCACGATGCTGCAAACTTTATTGATTAGAATCCGAACCCTGCACTATGAATTGCCGTAGTCTCTCGATCAGCCTAGCATGGTTTAAGCGCAATATGTTATGACATCCTGATCTAGTAAATAACGTCATAGTTGAAGTACACGTCGGCATGGTTTAAGCGCAATATGTTATGACATTCTGATCTAGTAAATAACATCATATTTGAAGTACACGTCAGTCTGACCATTAAGAGATGCTTTTGAAGAATCTTGTTTCACCCGGTTCCCGTTCATGTTGAAACCCATATATCCAATGGACTGAAACCTCCTGGTGTTTATGAATAGATTCATCCCGCAACTCACACACACATAACCCAGTTCTCCTAACACAAATTTTAAGTTGATTGACCTTTTCTTTTTCTCGTCTCTGTTTTTTTTATTTTTCTATTTTCTTTCCTCTGTAACACATGCCATTTATCTGATGTAGACCAGAGGATACCTTGACACGAGAGATACAATCCAGTGCGTTTCGAGTATTCAATCAATTCACAGAGCAGTTCTCTGTTAATGAACTCGCATCTTTGGTCTCTGAGGCAGGAGAGAAGCTCGGTCTCAATGTGAAAACCATATCTGTCCCAAACCCAAGAGTAGAGGCAGAGGAACACGACTACAATGCCAGGCACACCAAGCTCATTGAATTGGGGCTTAAACCTCACTTCCTCTCAGACTCTCTGCTTGACTCGCTGCTCAACTTTGCTATCGAGTACAAGGATATGAAACAGATAATGCCAAGTGTTTCTTGGAGGAAAATAGGTGCTAAGCCAAAGACTGTTGCTGCCTAGGTACACGTTGGAGGGAAACTCTGGCTGAGAATTAGTCATTCTTGGGGTTGTATTTTTCTGACTAGAAGCATTGTATGGTTGAGAACTTCATATTCTTATAAATAAGTTTTATCTAGGTTGTGAAAGTAGTAATATATGTTGGGAGCCCTCGAATTTAAATTCTTGGGGAATATATGTTGGGCAATTCTATTTGCAACCCCTTATCCCATACGACCCAATTTCTCCATAAAACCCACACTTAAAAATTCCTCAAACAAATTTACACCATACAACCCACTAAATCTACTTAAACTTCCTATAATACCCTTCACTCTAGAAAACCTAAAAAACCCCTAAAATTTTACTCTTTCCTCCCTCACAGTCATCTCCCTCCCTCCTTTCCCACTCCCTCTCCCAGTCAATCATCTCGCCATCACCACCACTGTCCGACATCAACCACCACCACCATCCAACATCGCCACCACCGTCCGACGTCCAACATTTGCCACAGCCACCACCATTGCACAACCCCCTCTGTACACCACCTGCAAGAATACGTGATGAACAATTTTCGGAGAGTAAATGTCGAAAATTTGTATTTCATGCGGCATTTGGATTCGAATGATCAACAAAAGAATTTTATCCCTATGACTCATTTCGACAACATGTCAAAATTTTAAAACAATTTTGTAGTATAAATGTCGAAATACATGCCCATTTTCGACAACCATATGTCAAATTATATTAAACGTGAAATTTAAGTATATTAAGGACATTAACAACCCAAAAAAGTAAGCATAAATTGACATTCAATTGTCGAATGTCAGTCGTTTTACACAGTTTTAGTTTAGGCAAATGAATGTCGTAAATTTAGTCATTTTCGGTGTCTGAATATCAAAAAAAAAGGTGTCAATTTTCAGTGTTTGAATGTTGATAATCTAGACCTATTTTGTTCGGAAAATTCTTATCTCTTCATGATTTTTTGGCTCCACAAAAGGTACCAATGTCTACCACAACTTCCTTCTCAACCATTATACTGTTGTTCAGCTCATTGGATTCCATTTCTATTATTTCTGTTTCAACTGGAACCCTCCATTGATTGAATATGTATTCCTTCGTTCTACATTGAGAGTGATGTGAACAAGGAATGAAGAAGGGATAAATTGAAGGTGGAAGGAGGTGGCAATAGGACAGAGGAGGTGGCTGGGGTGTACGTTTTCTCAACTTTGAAGAAGAAAAACGTTGAGGAAGAAGAAGGGAAATGAAGAAGGGTTTGGGGTATATAGATTTTACTTTAGGGCATTTTAGTCTTTAGCCAATAGTGTAATTTAGTGGTATTGTGTGAAAATTTTAACGGATTGTGTGGAGTAAATAAGGAGTTGCAGGATGATAATGGCTGACGTCAGCATCTTCTCTGGCGATTAGGCGATTTTAGGCGATTCTTCTTCCGAAACCCTAGGCGATTCTTCTCTCTCTAGGCGATTCACTCCAGTGGAATCCTAGACTGCGAACAAACCCTTTCAATCATGGCGGATCTCGGCGGTGTAGGGATCAAAGCTAATGATTCACACGAGCTGCGTAAGAAGCAAAGAGGTATTACTAAGCCTCAATCCGGTAAACATCCTGTGCAAACTCCAAAACCAGAGGTTTCAATGGCGGCCTTAGCCACTCCACAAACCGATACTCCTGATGAAGCAGGTACTCAGATTTCCAACAAACGTATAGTACCAGGTACATCGTTCATTACTCCTACGAAATTCTCCCCCTCCCAATCGGAAAACCATCTCCTCCACAACCAAAATCTATCCAGCCTCAACTTTGATAACCCTGATATCACTGATCCAAAAAACCCTAAACCCTCGTCATAGGTTCATACTTCCCAGCGAAGACTCTCAGATTTAGATTCAGATTTTCCGGAGCTCCCAATTTCAAAAAGCCCTAATTTCAATGTTCCAAATCTTACATCAGAGAGAGCATTTCCAACTGATGGTGGTTCTCTACACAATGGTACTCCTAAACCTACATGTGGCCCTAACAGCCCTATTACTTCTGGTTCGAGCCCTTCGCGCAGGTTACAAGAGGTTTTTCAGTCAGCAGGCGATCGGATGGATAGATCTACCCGAATTTCCTCCTTAGTCAACACTATTGAGGAGGAAATGCTACAATCTGGGGTTAATGTTAGTTTCTCAAAGTTCAAAGACCACCTATTACAGCTCCAAGAAGCCGGGTCAGATATGTCTGCAAAACTTGAGATCGAAGGGGAATACGTCAAAGCGGCAGTTCCCTCAGAACCCAAATTGTTTCCACCACCTCAGGGTCCACATACAAGAAACTGGAACTCTTTTTGTTCAAGGCTCAAGCACCATCCAAATCTATGAAGTTGGTGCATTATCCAGATGTTCAAAAGGGGAAAGAAGCTCATGTAAACTTTGATGAGTCACAGCTCGATGTTGGGGTGGGTAAGCATTGTCTAATTGGGCATTTCTTGGATGGGAGAATGGCATTACCTCTGCTAGCTGCCACTGCTGTATGGAAAGATCACGGGAAATTCACGGTCAAATAGTTGGGCTCGTGCTACCTATTCGAATTTGAGGATGAAGCTGCCAAGTCGGGAGTATTGGAAGGGGGGCCATACTTCTTCTCACGTAGATATTTGGTCCTAAAAGAGTGGAAAAGGATGCTAGTGCCTAACAAAAATCATCCTTCTTCTATCCCAGTATGGATCAAATTGCATAGGTTACCACTGGAGTTTTGGACACATGTTGGCTTCAGCAAGATTGGAAGCGCAATTGGCAAACCTATTCATGTAGATGAAGCTACAGCAAACAGAAGAAGGTTGGATTATGCTCGGATATGTGTGGAGATTGAGGCAGGGGATGAGCTGCCTACTGATATTGTTATCTCAGTAAATGAAGAATCAGTTATGGTGGGAGTAGAGTATCAATGGCTCCCTCCAAGGTGCGAAACGTGCAAAGTGTTTGGCCACTCCTGTAGCCCTAAAACAGCCCCAAAAGCAAACAAATCTGATCAAGATTGGGTGGTTGTTGGTAAGGGTAAATTATCCTCAAATACTAAATTGGGAGCAGATACTAAAGGTGCAGATTCTGATTTGTCTCAGTGTGATCAGCTAGAAGCAACTCAGGTTGGTGATAAGAACCCACTGGCTATGGCTATTCCTATCACTTCAGGGATAGCTAGTTCTTCTAATTCTAATGGAGCTGATGTTAAGAAGCCTCCTCCCTCATCTCCTCCCCACACCATTTCTCAAGATGACAATCTTAGTGAGATTATGGATGAGGAGATCTTAGTGAGTGACACAGTAGTGATTGAGCCACCTGACTTACAAGTTGAGGCTAAAGGGGATCCTTCAATACACACCAGCAAAGGGCAAACTACTCCCAGAGGGGAGTTTAGATCCCATGAATCTAACAGTTCCAGGAAGAAAAGGCTGAAAAAGGAGCGCCAGCTTCTTAATCAGGGCAGTCTCTAATCTATCCCCTCTATGTTTGTACATATATATAGTTATGTTTTTAACTATTTATATCCATGCATGCTTTTGTGAATTCCCTTTTGTTAGTTATCTATGAGTAGCTCTTCTATCCATTTTGGTAGTTGGAATTTGCGTGGACTAAATGATCCAATCAAACAAAAAGCTGCTAGAGTTTTTGTGAATAAGAACCATTTGTCTTTGATTGGATTTATTGAGCACAAGATCAAAGAACCCAACATTAAGAGGATTATCAACTATATTTGTCCTCACTGGCACTCTACAAACAATAGTTTGCATGCCCCCATTGGGAGGATCCTATTAACCTGGAACCCTAGTGTACTGTCTGTTACAGTACTGTCTATGTCAAGTCAGTTCATTCACTGTGAAGTTCATGCCATCCACGAGGGGTTTGACTTCTTTGCCACTTTTGTGTATGGTGCAAATGACCTTGTTGAGAGAAGAGAATTATGGAGTGATCTCCTCTCTTTATCTGTCAACAACCCTTGGGTGGTCCTTGGGGATTTTAATGTGGTTAGGACTCCCAGAGAGAAAGTGGGTGGCAACAATCATTGGGTTCATCAGATGGAGGAATTTAATGATTGTCTGTACTCCTGTGAACTTGATGATCTTCGATTCACAGGAGGCCTCTATACATGGTCAAATAGGCAAGATGCACCAAACTACATCTCTTCTAAGTTGGACAGAGTTCTAGTAAATGATAGCTGGATTATATCTCATACATACTCCAGTGCTCATTTTCCTCCTCCTGGCATCTCTGACCACTCTCCTGCTATTGTCCACATAGCACCATCTCCCAAACCAACACCCAAACCATTTAAATTCTTTGACTTCTTAGCTGACCACCCATTGTTTATGTCCATTGTCCAAGGAGTTTTGGAGGAGGATTGTTATTGGCAATCCTATGTTTTGTGTTTATGAAAAACTCTGGCTTCTTCAAACTGAACTCAGGAAATTAAACAAACAAGAATTCAGTGCCATATCTGATAGAGTAGCCCAGACTCAATGCCTCCTTGAATCTCTCCAGTGTAAGCTGGGGGTTAATCCTAATGATATTGTCTCTCAAAAAGAGGAAAAACTTGTCTACAAACAAGTTCTTACTCTTACAAGAGCTGAAGAAAGTTTAGCTAGACAAAAGTCTAGAATCAGCTGGATGAAGTTGGGGGACCAGTGCACCTCCTTCTTCAAATCTGTTAGCAATAATAGGAATAAGAACAAGCTTACCAGTCTTGTTCTTAGTGACACTACCACCACTCATGATATTAATGCCATTAAGAACACTTTTGTCAACTTCTACTCTGATCTGTTGGGTAGGCCCCATAGCACTCCTTACCTTGGGAGTGATAGGGTGAGTCATCTCATTGATAGGAGATTGACCAACATTCAGAGTTTAGCTATGATTAAGGAAGTTACTGACAATGAAATTAAGGCTACCATGTGGGAGCTTAATCCACATAAGGCCCCTGGCCCTGATGGGTTCAATGCTGGGTTCTTTCATAAAGCCTGGCTTGTTGTTGGCTATGAGACCATATCAGCAATCAAGAACTTCTTTAAATCAGGGAAGATTCTTGGCAAAGTTAATGCAACTGTGGTAGCTTTGGTTCCAAAATCCCCAACCCTTCTAAGGTTGGTGATTTTAGACCTATCTCATGCTGCAATACAATTTACAAATGCATTGCTAGGATCTTGGCCAAAAGACTTCAGGATGCCCTCCCTACTCTCATTGATCATGTCCAGTCTGGATTTGTGAAGGGCAGGAGAATTGCTGATAATATCTTTCTCACTCAAGAACTAATGAGAGGATACCATAATTCCTCTCCCTCTCCCAGGTGTACCTTGAAAGTTGACATCATGAAGGCTTATGACAATGTTAGATGGGAGTTTTTGTGGGACATTCTTAAGGCTATGAATTTTCATCCCAAAATGGTAAATTGGCTGCAAACTTGTGTAACTACTGCAAGTTACACCCTTAGTATTAATGGTGAATCAACTGGTAGCATCAAAGGCAAAAAGGGGTTAAGGCAGGGGGATCCACTCTCCTCTTACCTTTTTGTCATTGTTATGGAAGTTTTATCATGTATCCTGAAGGAGAAAGCTAATTGTTCTGACTTCCAATTTCATTGGAGGTGCAGTAAGAACAAATTATTAATCTCTGCTTTGCTGATGATCTCATGATCTTCTGCAAGGGAGAAATTAGCTCTGTTAAGCATGTCCATGACTCCCTCCTTGAGTTTGAAGCCTTATCAGGGCTTTCTCCTAGTCCTGGGAAGAGTAATGTCTTTTTCTCTGGAGTTGATCACTCCACAAGAGAAAGCATTCTTCATGTGCTTGGCTTTAAGGAGGGTATTTTACCTATTAAGTATCTTGGAGTTCCTCTCCTCACCACTAAACTTAAGCATGTGGACTGCAAAAATTTGATAGCTAGAATCACTGCTAGGACTAAGACTTGGACTAATAAGGACTTAACTTATGCTGGTAGTCCAATTGATAAAAAAAATGTTATTCTCCATGCAAACATATTGGTCTACCATGTTCATTTTACCTAAAAAAGTTATTAGGGAAGTTGAAGCTATCCTCAGATCCTTTCTATGGTCTGGACCATATCTTAAAAAATCTGGTGCTAAAGTTTCCTGGGAACATTTATGCTCTCCTAAGCAGGAAGGGGGACTTGGTTTCAAGTCCATTCAAATATGGAACAAAGCTGCTGTGGCAAAACATATTTGGTTCCTTATTTCTGGGGGTGAGCAGTCTATGTGGTGCCAATGGGTAAAGTCTTATTTACTCAAGGGCAAGAGTATTTGGGAGGTCAAAGTTCCTAGCAGTCCTTCATGGGTGTGGAGGAAAATACTTAACCTTAGACCCCTTGTACACCCACACATTAAAGTGTCAATTGGAAATGGCAAATCTACCTCTCTGTGGTTTGATAATTGGACCATGCTTGGCCCTCTTGTGCCTAGATACAGCCCTAGAATAATATATAACTCTGGGCTTCCAAGAGATGCTTGTGTCTCTAGGATTATTAGAGGCACATCATGGGCATTTCCCAGTAATCAGATATTGGACCTCAATGAAATTAGGGGCAGCATTCTGTCCCTTCCTAACCCCAATGTGGAATTGGAGGATCAGCGTTCCTGGACCCTCAATCCCAATGGAAAATTTTCCATATCGTCATTATGGAATCACCTCAGAACCCCCTTTCCCCAAGGTTTCTTGGAGCAAAAGCATTTGGTATCCTGGGCATATTCCCAAATGTAGTTTTATTGTTTGGATTGCCATTCAACATAGACTCTACACTGAGGACAGGTTAGTTTTATTTGGCACTAAATCTGTATCTTGTTGTTCACTCTGTCCTGGTAGTGAAAGCCACGATCATCTATTCTTTAATTGTCCATTCACTGCCCAGGTTTGGGATAAAGTCCTATCTCTCATTCATATAAAATGGGCCCCTAGATCTTGGGATAATTGGGTTGCTCATTTCTCCACAATCAAAGGCAAAACTCTGAAATCACTTGTACTCAAATTGGCTTTTAATTCAACAATTTACCAAATTTGGATTGAGAGAAATGTGCGTAAATCCCAAAACATTGCATGTCCAATTTCTGTGGTTGTTGGTAAAATTCACTCAATGATAAGACTCAGATTACTATCCCTTGAAAAACTTCCTAAAGGGTCTCAATCTTCTGGACTTCTTGCTAGTTGGGGTATTAACTGATGTTATTGATTTTATGAGATATGATGCAATCATTTTTGGTGGATGGTTTCAGGTCCCAAGCCAAAACAATGTCCACATGCATGTGATTGGTGTAGTTCCAAGCCAAAACAGTGCCCACTTGTTGATGCCATATTCATTTGGATGGAGTTCAAATGTCTCAAATCCTTGCACCTCTTATGCTACTACTATATCCAGGTTCCATTCTGATGCATAGTTTTTTGGAGAGGGGCTTCATCAAGGTTCCATTCCAAGCTATTTCACTTGCTGCTACCATTCAAGTCAAGCTGTTGGGGTTGCATTTGGAAGTTCTGCAAATCCATGCTTCTGGCCACCTACTTGTGGCTTTATCTTCAGGTATGTTTCTCTACCAATGTGTGGTGTGTATGTTGAATTTGAAGAGTAGATGAGATGAGTTGTGAGTACCACTATAAATGAGAACCTTGGTGAGATGTGTGTTTGAGCCACAGAGACTTATTGAGAGAGGAGGTAACATGTTGCGGGGGAGTATAGTGAGGTTAAGGCGAGGGGGTTTGGTCCTTGTAGAGAGAGATTGAAGTGTGAGGTCCCAAGGGAGTTGTAGTGTGAGCCTCCATACATTCTAGGCTTGATCCTTAATGTTTGCAATTGATTCTTCTTACTTCATGAATCTGGTACTACCCATTGAATATTTTATGTTGTACTATTCTGAACTTTCTAAGTAATTGGTTGTGGGTAGCTGCTACTGATGAATCTGCCGTACCTTTCTTCTAGTTTATGGTTGCCCAGATTTTACGCCCACCGAGCTGGGCAGTTTCTGTATCAATTGTTGTTCATTTGCGGTCAAATTCTGGGCAGTGCTCCACGGTTTCTGCCCAGTTTTCAGTGACTGTTCACGTCATTTCTACTGTTGTATTGTTGACTGCTGTTGCTGGCTGCTGTTTAGGCACTAACACTGCTCATCTTCTGCTATCTCGGCAGAATGCTACTTATGTTACGTATCTCAGTGTTCTTATGTCCAGTTTACATGCTTGTACCTTGGTTTTGGGCTGCCAATTCTGGGCAGTCAACTGTTTTACTGGATTTGTCAAAAAAACAACCGAAATGCTGTCCAATTTTCTCTAGATTTTGGCCTATCCTTGGGGGGATGTCCCTTGGAGTTTATGGTCATGTAATCTTTAGCAGGCTACGGTTCTATGGTTCTTAATTCAAGCAAGCTGTGTTCAAGCACGTGCTCAAGTTAGAAGCTTACGGTTCTTTGGTTCTAAGTGCAAGCAGGCTGTGGTTATTACATGTCCATCAACACATTCTCACGCATCAAGCACATGCTCAAGCACAAGCAGGCTATGGTTCTTAACTCAAGCAAGCTATCTTCAACGTTCAAGCTTTTTATAATGTTCAGATATCAAGTTACTTATTGTCATTTTGTAGCGGGGTTGTTCACACCATTTCCCTACCTAATGTAGCCTTGTGGCCATCCCATCAATTTTGGTCTTTCTTTCCTTTTTCTTTTTCTTTTGTTTTGTCCTCCCTGGGGTATGCCCCTTGTAGGCTGTATATTCTTTTTGCCCCTTTTATTTTCAAGCTTGGTTTACCAAAAAAAAATAAGGAGTTGCAAATAGAATTGCCCAATTTGTTTTACTGGCTCTCTGTTTACACCCTGCAGTTTTTTTACTTTGGTCTCTGCACTTTGCAGTGATGTCAACAAAGTGGCACTCTTTAATATGTTTTGCGATGCTTGATTTCTATTGTCAAAACTAAAACAGCAGTCTATATAGCATCTTGAAAGTATGTATCCTGCTTTTGAGAACCAGACGGTAATCAATTTTTGTCCTGAAAAAGTGCATCAAGGACTTCAAAGTGCAATGCACTTGGGATTCATCTATTCTGGCAGCAGTTATGGGAACTTCTAGTAAATAGGAGTTCTATTTTTCAATCCTCGAGTACATTATCGTTCATTGCCTCACCCCCTTCAAGCAATTATACTCCAAAAGACAGTCCCTATTTAGAAAATGCCGGAAAAATCAATTTATGCAGATTGAATGATTCACGGTACAAAGTTTGTTTTGACTGAGAGTCCAACATGAAGAAATGAGACAAATGACTACAGCACAACTTCTATGTCCAATTTTGGTACCATTTTGTTTGTTTGGGTGGTGGTTCTTCATTTCAGCCAACGCTTATGAGAATCAGAATCGGGAATGTACAATTTTCTCTCTGCACGAAGCAAACTGTGTAGGCAAGTCTTTGTCGTCGTGTGGCTTAACTGCTAGGAAGTCCAGCACTACTGAAGCTAACTCATCTTGATGTTTACTGTATTCATGATCTGCTCCCACTATGATGTGTAATTTGTGGCTAGATATGTACTTGTTGAATTCCTTGGCATCTTTGACTGGTACCATTTCATCCATGGAACCATGAACAGTCAAAACTCTATAAGTAATAACTAAAGCGTCAGAATATACACAAAATTTCCAACAAACATCCTTTGACAAGCCAAAACACGCAAATATCCTTTAACTCAAGCCAAAACACGCAAATCGTTAAGAATAGTGTTGGTCTTTATCTTGTCCCATATTGGTGAAGTCCTGTAATGAGTTAAATCCTAATATAAATAATAGTTGTTTGTGTTAAGATTAATTAACACTTTGAGATGATTTTGCATTCTCTCTCACATCTGACCACGGCAAAGTACTACTAATTGTTTATACAGATGATATTATTACAAGCGATGATAAAAAATAAAAATAAAAAGGTATTGATGAGTTGAAGGCATTTCTATAGTCAATTACATATCCTAACATTGGGAAGATTGCAATATTTTTTGGGTATTGATTAGGGGGAGTTGTTGTCTAGCCCTGACCAATATCGTTGCTTAGTTGGTAAATGAACTACATTACTATTTCACGTCCTCATGTCTCGTTTGCAGTTAGTATTGTGAGTCAGTTTATGTCTGCTCCTCGTCTTCCACATTAGGAGGTTCTTAGAATTGTGAAGTATTTGAAGGCTCATCCCAGATGTAGTTTGTTTTATCGAGCTAGTGGTTACTTACGGAGGTTTTTACTGATTCCGATTGGGCGGGAGGACCATCTAACAAGAGATCCACTCCAAGATGTTGTGTTTTCCTTGGTGGAGAACTTGTCAATTGGAAGAATTAGAAGCAAACAACGGCTGCACGGTCTAGTGCAGAGGCAGAATAAAAAGAGCCATGGCTCACACAACATGTGTGATTGTATGGGTGAGATCTTTTATTGAGGAGATAGGACTCAATGTGCAAACTGCCTACAAATCTGTACTATGGTAATCAAGTAGCAATTCATATTGCATCCAATCCAGTATTTCATGGGAGGACTAAGTATGTTGAAGTTGGCGGTGGTCATCTGGTGGTGTGATAGCTACCCACTTTGTGTCTGGAGGCGCTCAACTAGCTAACATGTTGACATGTTTACTGTCAAGCCACGGTTAGATTGTGTAAAAGCTCGAACTTTGTGATATCTATTCTCCAGCTTAAGGGGGAGTGTTATAATAGTGTTGGTCTTTATCTTGTCCCACATTGGTGTTAAGTCTTGTAATGAGTTAAATCATAATATAAATAATAGTTGTTTGTATTAAGGTTAATAAACACCCTAAACATTTTTCCCCAGCTCTAACAACAAGGTAAAAACAAAAGCAAATTTTTAAGGACAAGGATATTATAAATTACTTATAAAAAAAAAGGATATGAGAAATTACAATACTGACCTGCAAGAATGGGGTATCGATAGGCATGCCGCATGCATATCAGTTGTTAGGCGATCCATCAAACTCTCATCAGTTACACAATACTCCAGCTTCCCTAGCAAAACAGGCTAAATGAGAAGTCAACTAAAGTGAATCTAATTCAGGGAAGTTGGCACTTACTTGAATGAGACCTCAACTAGAAGTAAGGAAGTACAACAGAACTTCCAAAATTTCCAGCATAAAGCAAAAGAGTGTAGACCAGCTCCATACAAGAGCAAAATAATCATGACATTAAGGACAAAATGTGTGGATTGATGACAGAATACATTTGAAAGCTCACCCCTTCTATTCTTAACATGAATGAATCCATTTTGCTTGATTCTTTCTAGAAAGTCTTTACCCAACCGACCTTCGATGCCTCTCTTCAAATCAAAGCGACCAGAGAGATTAACAACATAACGAACATCATTATACACCGAAGCATACAAGAGCACCACATTTCCTCCTGCAAAAATTTGATTCTTTTGAGCAATATTGTCATCCAAAAATGCTAAAAAAAAAAGGACAATTCTTTTTTTTGCTTGAAGCAACCATGCAATTAGCCAGAATTTAATGCCACCGAGAAATACACAAAATAGAAAAGTTTTATGCAAGTTTTACCTATTCATGATGTTATCGGGAAGATTGACCTCTCAGGAAAATAAAAGCAAAAGAATTTGTCACGGGGAATATTGAAGTTTTTACGTGAAAAATCTTTAGTTGTTATAACCAACAGCAGAGCGTCAATAAAGTGAAGCAATCGTTTCATATATGTTCTTCTTCACTTAGAATTTGGACGCACCTTAGTCGTAAAAATTCTCTTATCTTTTCATGAGGTCTGTAATTTCAAACTCATTAAGTACATTCAATCTTAGAATCACGATACCATGAAGAGGGTTAGCCACTTTGTCTATGACTCTATTGGCATTTTCAACATATTATAGATCCTACGGATATTATAAATCACCATGGTCAGAACATAATGATAATTAGCCGGTACACCATTATAGCCGCAAACCCACACAAACTATGTAAGGTATGGGAGTGACAATAAAATTCTGCACATTTGGTTCCAGATTACACAGAGCAACATACCTTTACTGTGACCAATGATTGCAGCTATTGAACGTTTCTCCCCACAAAAGTATTGGACTATAGTGCGTAAATCATCAGCTTCTCTGTGGTAGCTTCCATACCGAAAGACACCCTCACTTTCTCTGATGGTAGGAAAACAAGACCATAAATTCTACTTGAATCAAGTAGCAAATTACTTTAGCAGACTTCACTTTCAAGAATTTACCCATTGCCAGCAAAGTCGAAGCGGAAGGCACTGATACCTCCTTTCCCTAGAGCAATAGCAAGATTTGTCATTGGAATGCGGTCCTGAAACCACGAAATCAATTTGATCCTTTTCTAAGTTCTAACAAATGTTAAGGCACCGAGTCAGCGTGATCTCTATATGGGAAAAAACAAATAAAAGCAGGAAGATATACAAACTTGTACGAAATTGTCAAAACTGGTATTCTACTAAGTGATGTAAGCTGCATTACGATCCAGAAGCCTAGATGCTCCATTCCTCTTAAAAACTTATGCCGAATGAACCGAGCGATCTCAAGCAGCATCATGAGAATCTTAAGCTTTTCCTATGCTTTAATACTGTTGCAACTTTGATACCTATGGCTTTTCACATTAACCCTACTATTCGGCATTCCAGCTACATGAAACGTGTCAAAAAGTATAAATAATAATTCAGCATAATATGGTTACTACCCTATTATACCTGACCAATCTAGAGAAAATAGCATTATGTTGCTAAGAAGTATGTATACAAGAAGTATGATTTGGAAAGAATTTTACATAGATCATAAATTCTTACTCTCTTGATAATCTTTACATTGATTTCCAAAATTCATGATTATGTGCAAAGCAAACAAATGCATCTTATGCAGAGATTTGAAAGTAGAGGGTTTGAAAGTTGTGTTAACAAGTTGGTTCCAGCAAAAGTCAATTGAACAATGAAGGATTGAAGGGCCATGTGAGCAAGAATGCTGTAAGAATACACATGCAAATACACATACGCATGCATACAAACATACATGCAAAAACACTCACATATACGCGCCGCCTGTATGTTAAGACCTCTAGGCACTATGTATATGCAAGTACAAGTCTATCTATCTTTTAAAGAAAATCAATATAGACAGCTGAATTCGTGTTCTCCCTATCCTTTTTTCTCTGTAACAGAAAACTGCCATACTAGTTCAGTTCATAAAGATGTTTACAGCAAAATCTAGGAACCCAAATGTAGTGGTTCCAACTAATTCTTGCATATTGGAAGTTAACAAAATAACAAAAAATAAATAAATAACTTCTCTGGCATTGCTATCTGACAAATCAAGACACACCCCAGATAATTATTGCCAACCTTCGACGATCGAAATCCATGGCACACGATTACAATCTCTGTAGAACCTGTTTCATGCATTATCCCCACAAGCTTTTCACCATGACTGTTCTGTATTGTAACCCTCTGTTGTTTAACCACTGTAAGATACCCAAAAGAAAAAGAATTTAAACCTTAACATAAAAAATAGATTATTGATGGAAACACTTACAAAGATGCCATGAAAGAACAACATACAGCATACAAAATATGCACATAGCCAAGGCAGATAGCAAGTGATTCCAAAGGCCTGCCAAAAGCAACATCATCTGTGATGAGAATGGCTCTTAGTGTGAGAAGCTCCTCCTTCTCTCTAGGATTCACCTGATTTCGCAAAAATGGCTGACGGTTCCATCTCATTCGCGGATGGTTTAGGGAAGAAAGCTGTTGATTCTCATGAGATTCACAGGAAAACCCATAGTCTATCACAACAAATCCCTCAATCAAATGTGTATCCACAGAGATCAAACTCCTACCAAATTCACACCATTGAAAACCCTTGATCTTGGTACAAACCCCATCCACGATCTAAACCCACATCAGCCACATCAAGAAAACCCTAACGCTATTCAACCCAGCAATCCGCTACATGTGCAAGGTGCCCTTAGCCCTAAACAAGATGGGGATGGTACTTCAGCAGGAGCTCATTCCAACGAACCAAACCCTACTTCCCCACAACCCTTTGGATCTGGACCGCACTACCATAGATCGCGACCCTAAACCCTCCACCGTTAACGATCCTAAACTTTCTACCCAGGGGAAACCTTCAATAGGCCTTGGTTCTCACAGCCCTATGGTTGCTAACACTAGCCCCTCACACAAACTCCAACAGGTTTTTCAGGAGGAGGGCAACCGACTGGATTCAGAAGAGAGGTTATCCTCTCTGGTTCGATCTATTGAGATCGAGATGCAAAAGTCAGGAGTTCGGGTTGATTGTTCGGAGCTTAATGCCCAGTTGACTTGCCTCAAAGAGAAAAACGACAGCCCAAGCGCTTCTACTTCAGTTACAGGGGTAGGAGACCAAGCCCTAAAAATTGATTTCAATCCAACGTCAGTTCCAAAGGAAAATCAGTCCAAGCAGATTCCTAAGGATGCAACTCAAGTTCCCCAGTCTACACTCAATCAACCCAACAGTCGTAACTCGAGTAAAGCTAAGGATTTGTCTGCTTTATTTAATGCTCAAGAAGCCTCAAAGTTCATGAAACTTGAACATTATCCTGAATTACAACGGGGTAAAAACGAGGTAGTCGAACTTGATGAATCGCATCTTTGATGTAACTTCATGGAATCATTGTCTCATTGGTCACTTTCTGGATGGGAAAATGCGATATGCTCTCTTATGTGCTACGGCTCGTTCAGCGTGGAAGGAGAATGCTCCTTTGTCCATCAAGCAAATCAGTGCTTGTTTCTTCTTTGAATTCAAGGATGATGCTACAAAATTGCAGGTCCTAGACAAGGTTCTAAAAAACGCTAGTTGGTCCCAAGTCGGTCGGCTGCCAACTAGCGATTTTTGGCTGACTAATCGCCGACTTAGCTAACTAATCGCCTGACTTTTGCCCAACCAGTCGGGTTTCGATCAAGTTGGGAGACCTCTGACTAGTGACTTTGGGCCGACTTGACCGATTGTTAGAACACTGGTCCTAGAGGGTGGCCCCTATTTTTTCTCTAGGCGGTATTTGGTGATTACAGACTGGCGAAGGGTGTTAGTTCCCTCCACGGATCATCCTTCATCCATTCCAGCTTGGATTAAGTTTCACAAACTCCCTCTTGAATGTTGGACTGAGGTTGAGCTGAGTAACGGGGTGAAACCGGTTTGGTTCGGCCGGTTCTTGGGAGTTTTGGAGTGAACCGGAAAAAACCGGTTCGGAGAAAGTATAGAACCGAAACCGACTTTTAATAGATCAGTTCGGTTCGTCCCGGTTCGATCCGGTTTCGTGATCGGTTCGGTTCAGGGGAGAGAACACATCGGGACCAAGACCATACATCTCAGTTCAAAAAAGAAAAACAAAAAACATACATCTGGAAAAATCGAAAAGCATATCGTATGCATATGCATATATATTTACAGATCTGGAGAGAAATCGATATTTACAGATCTGGAAAAATCGATTTGAGTACAACTCAGTAAATACGAGAGAGAGAGAGAGAGATCAATACACACATTTATATATGCATACGTACACAGATCGAAAGAGAGCGAGAGACTTGGATAGGCTTCTTCTTCGTCGTCGTTTCGAGTGGAGAGAGAGAGACTAGCCTTCGTTTCGAGGATGGGTGTGAGAGAGGGGTGAGAGTCGACGGTGTCCATCAGTGACGGCGAATCATTCACGGCGATGGGATGAGATGATACGTATATAACGCTAGAGGGAGAGAGAGGCGTTGTCTGTGTTTGTGTTTGTGTAGATTTTCGTGTGATATGGGATATAAAGAGAGTATATACATATATATGTACTCCAGAAAGTAGTAAATACTTTTCTTCCTTAGTTAAAATACAATGTGCCTGCCAGCCCAGTGGTAGAGATGCTGCCATTCTACTCTTGACGTTGGGGTTTCGATCCCCCACCTCTCATATTTAAGGTATACCGAGTGTACTTGTTTAGTCCGGTTCGCTTCGGAGGAAAAATCACTTGATTCAGGAACCGAACCAGTTTTCAAAATTTTCATAATATGCGAACCGGAACCGAACAGGCATATGCAAGAACCGGTAAAAAACAACCGGTTCGGTCCGGTTCTCCTTTTTTGCTACAGCAAAGAGACAGCGTTTTGATTATGCTTGGATCTATGTCGAAATTGAAGTTTGGGATGAGCTTCCAAATGATGTTCATGTGAAAATCAATGGAGACTCTGTAGTGATCGACCTTGAGTATCAATGGCTACCATCCTGTTTGGTTCTTTTACTTCTTTGCAATGGAAAATAATTGAGTGCGAGCGTGCCAGAGAGAGTTTCAATCTCCTCCCTCAGATTAACTTTGGAAAAACTAAATCTAATCAGGCGATTGTGTTTTTAATGGTTCAATACCCTCAATTAAGAGGATTTTTCTTTCAAAGTGAAGAAATGCAAACCAATATACTTAGGAAATTAAAGAACAACAAAGAAACAAGATACTTCGATTGACAAATCAAAAGTAAACTTACTTCGAAATTGCCTTCAACTTCAAATACAAGATGACGAGAACTTCGAACAGATGATTGTTACAAGAACAACCGAGATTAATCATAACTACTTCCTAATCTACTTCGAACTAAGTTTGAAATCCTAAACTACTTGCCAATGAACAAACCAAGCATAATTTGTTTGATAGCTGTTTGTTGAAGATTTGTCCGGGGGTTTTTCACTCTTCAGTTTCTTCTATTTATAGACACTGCTTGTTAGTTAAACTTCCCGCTCAATGAATTTGAACTTGGCTTGCTTCGAACTCCATCTTTTACTCTTTGAATTGGCAGTTTCTTCCCTTCTCCGCGTCTGAATTCGAATTCCTTCAACCTTCTTTCAGAAATTTTAATTTTGAATCTGCACAGTTACTCAAATAACTCTAATGATTACATGTTAAGGAGATAACTGCCTTTTAAGATGTACTCCACGTGTTCTAACTGTCAATCGCCTTGCTTCACAAGTTTACACGTGGAGTTCAAGTGTTTAGCAGTTAATATCATGGCTTCGAAATTGATTTTCATATTAGCTTTGACCAATAACTGCCAATAACTACTTTTAAACTGAGAAACAATATGACATCATATTCACTCTACTTTATTTCATTAATCCAGTATATCTTCATTGACACATATTTTCCAATGTTTGGCATAATTGATTACGTGTCAATTAATTATTGGATGTATTAATTTTATATGTAAACACATCCAAATGTACTGAGTGTAAGGTATTTGGTCACTCCTCTGACTCCTGTAGATTCAAAACCTCCCACATTACTGCCAGTTCCATTCCAGACATCTCTGCTAAACCTCCAAAAGAGGAATGGCAAGTTATCGGGCGTGCGGCAGCCATTAATTTATGGGGGATTTCGGCTCTAGAAGCTGTCACCACCTTTGTCCCAATCACCACAAACACTACTCTTGCTGGATCTCAATTGCTTGCTACTCCACACATATCTCTCGTTTAGGTGTTATTCTGGGGCTGTTTTCTGGATCTCAATTTCTTTTGAAGCTAAAGATCAAGTTCCAAGTTCCAATTTTTGTCATTTGTTTATTCTCCCTCTTTTTAGACGGATGAGAACCATTTGTTGCACTCCTTGTAACCCTATGTAGCCAATTGGCGTAGGCTTTTAATTTTTATTTTCTTCTTTCTTTTTCTTTTCTTTTTCATCCTAGGGTATGCCCATTGTAGGTTGTACATTCGCTTAGCCTTTTTTATATTTCAAGCTGATTTAACCCAAAAAAAAAAAAGAAGGTGATTCCATAACAGATCATATCAGAGAGTGGAATCAAGCCAAAACTAAAACTTCTTGGTCATAAACAAAATCACATTATATTATACCTTTCAACTAACAGCGCCTTATGCGCATGAGTGGAACAAGCTAAGGGCAAACGGGAGTCAATCATATGTTGACATGTGGTTCTCAAATGTTTCAAGAATTGTCTTAAACTGGAATTTGAAAAATAGTATCTTCACGTACAATCTCCTGCTAATCTGCTATGTAGCGCTACCACTAGGCCGGAAGCAACGCACCCGTGCCGGAGACGAACACGCTCCAAACACATGTTTAAGGATACACAAAGTACACTTTAGGGAAAAACATTAAAGTGTCCAAGAAAGTGTCGTGTGTGTCTCCTTAAAATGTCGGTAAAGTGTCCAACCCCCAAATATTGGGAAAAACTCATGACACTTCGAGATTAAGTGTCCAACACGTCTAGTACGTTTGCGTGTTGGTTTCTTCCAGCAAAGTGTCGATTCTACATAGGGTGTGTGTATATATATATTTTGAAAATTTGTGTGTTGGTGTCGTGTCCCGTGTCGGTGCTACATAGATCTCTATCTGCCAAGACGGACCAAGTGAAAAATAATATTAATATGTAATGTATAGAGATAATTTTTTCCAACTTCCCCATAAGATTTATAGTATTTGCTTCTTTAGGTGGTCCTTCTCCAGACATACGTACCTCTTTTATTTTTTCTTCTTCGAAGACTTTCTGCACATGAACAATAAGAAGAAAGAGAAACAAGAAATAAAGGAAAAGGGAGCTAGAAGCCATAAAGCCGAGGGTAGAAAAGAGAGGAGTTAGAGAAGAGTTGGAGGGGAGTGACTTCTTCTCCCACTAAACTAAAAACCTAGATCCGTCCCTGCTCGTGACCAATGAGCTCTATCTAGAGTTTTGTCCTTGTTCAGGTTGCAGACTGTCACGTCCCTTGCCATAAAAATTTCTTTCAAGGGGTCGGTGACGTCTCATACCATAAAACACACTAAGCAGCAAAATCAATCTGGAAAACCATCTAGAACAAAATCAATCTTTAAGGGATACTAGCATCAGTTTGCACTAACATAAGGCGAAATGAGATCAAAACCATACGGAAAACCTCTAGAACAAAATCAATCTTATTGAAGCTTGAAGTATCTGTTAATCCCTATCTCTTACGCTTGAAGCAGCATTATGATAAACATATTTGGCACTGGCCACCAATGAACCCTATGATAAGTAATGACTCAAAATAGCAAATAACTCTTAACAAAATCCAACTAATCATCAAAATGGGTACATTTGATGGGCATTGGAAAAGTACGATTGCTTGGATCAAGTTTGTGAGGATATCATAGCATTTAAATCTAACGTATCGCAACCCAACAAAAGAAAAGGAAAACAAACAATAGAAGAGCATTAAAATGTCTTGTGAGCAATACTTTGGTTGGTGTTGGTCACCTGGGTGTTGATTTTCGGTGGTCAAATTGGACGGAGCCATATGACAGTGGTTCACTACTTGTTGAGCAGAACGTTAAACCTTCGATTTCGGGAAATAGTTTGGTTTACAAATTTCGAGCCCTAAATTTTCCAGCGATCCTTGTTTGCGACAAATTCACTCCTTCGCTGCCATCATTTTTACATACGTCTGTACCGTCTTTGAAGGCTTTCCCAAACTTGGCCTTTTGGTCCAATTTTCTGTTGTTTTTTTTCTCTCAATTTCCTAGTCCATTTTTTTTAGGGGAAATTACCAAAACATTGTAAGTAATAATGCCAATTACATGGTAAGGCTATTGGAAATGACCGGATTCATGACAAGGAGAAAAGAAATTCCACATAAGTGGTACTCAAAATTGATAGGTCAGAAATACCCCTCACCATTTCTTTTTGGATTAATTTAATATACACCCCCTAATCTATCAAGTTTTATCACTTTCACCCCCTCATCTATAAAATCCAACACTTTCACCCCCTGAACTATCAAAATTCATCACTCCCTAACTCTGTTAACGGAAACGTATGAAAATACTATTATACCCCTTCATATATATATACCCAAAGTTAGGGTTTTTTCACTTCATCGACTTCCCCTCTCTCTTTCTTCATCTCGCAGCAGCAGCCATCCTCTCTCTCTCTCTCTCTCTCTCTCTCTCTCTCTCTCTCTCTCTCTCCATCGCGACCGATCATCCGTCTCTCTCATCGAGATGACAATGTTCAAGCTTCGACTGTGGAGTTAAACCGTCGCGATGAGTACGGTCTACCTTCGACTGTGGAGTTAAACCGTCTACTATTACTCTAAGTATGCGAACCCTAATTTACACCTTCATAAAATGTTGTTGAGGAAGAACATCTGAAAACACAGTGGTGTTCGAACACCCTTTGTTCGAAACCGCAATTTACCCATTTGTAAAAATCAAATATGGTTGTTTGAAACCCTAATTTTCTGCTACTGTAACAGGGTTGTTGGAAACCTTAATTTGTAAAATCAATTGCCATTGTATACAGGGTTTTCGAAACCCAAATTTTCTGATATTGTAAAATCAATTGGTATTGTATACATGAATGTTTGTTCTGACTTAATATTTGTATGTTTCCTTGTCCCTTTTTATTTTGCAGAAAATGGTTGCTTTGAGGTGTACATTAAAAATTCACGTCGGTGGTAAATTTGTGGAACGGTTGGATTGTGAATACCTGAATGGGGTGATAGTAGAGAGCAAGGTAGATCCGAACTTATTATCTTTTTATGTGTTGATGGAAATAATTAAAGATTGTGGGTATGGAATTGAAGAAAACATCAGTGTGTTTCATAAACTTCCAAACTCTGACTTGAAAACTGGCTTAGTTCCACTGTATAATCAAGATGATTTGCTAAACATGTTTGCAATGCATTCTTGTAGGGACTTAATTGAGATATATGTTGATTGTCCTAATGAAGGTGATGAGGAGGAGGGTGATGATGAGGAGGGCCAGGAGGAGGTGGTAGGTATAGAAAAAAGTGGGGTAGACCAAGGATGCATAACTGATGTTGGGGCTGATTTAGAAGTAGTGGGTGGTGGTCATGGAGAAGGAGATAGAGATGTTGGAGTTGAACAAATAGAACAAGAAGGTGTGGATGCAAAGGCAGTTGGTGAAATGGATGAGGATAGCGAGTCAGACTATGAGTGGGACCCCTATTATGATACCTCAAGTTCCAATGCATCTTTTAGTGGGGTAGAGGAGTCTTCTGATGATGAACAAGAAGAGTGTATTGCCATGGTAGGTTTAGGATTTAACTTTGGGGTTGACAATAAAGGTGATGAAGTAATGAATTCTGGTTCTGACAGTGATGATAACAACTTGGTAGAGGAAGAGGAGGATGAAAATAGGAATCCTATTTACCCTGAGTTCAAAGAGAGTGACCTTAAGAACCCAAAGTTAATAGAAGGGATGAAGTTCCCTAATGTGAGGGTGTTTAGGCAATTATTGAGGGAATATCACATAAAGGAGGGGTACACCTTCACGTTCATTAAAAATGAGTCTAGTAGGGTCACTGTGAAGTGCGTTGTGGGTTGTGATTTTAGACTTCATGCATCTCCCATGTATGAAGAGAGATCTTTTCAAATTAAAAAAATCAAGCAACAACATGAGTGTACTAGGAAGTACTCCAACAATAATGCAACCTCAACATGGCTTTCCCAAAAGTACTTGGCCAAAATTAGTGATGCTCCTGAGATTAAGGTGAAATCAATGAAGAAAACAGTTAGGAGGGAATGTTTGCTCAATGTTTCACAAAATCAAGTGTACAGGGCAAAAAGAAAGGCACTTGAATTGATCCAAGGAAACTTCAAAGAACAGTATTTGAGGCTGTGGGACTATTGTGAGATGATTAGAATTCAGAATCCAGGTAGTAGGGCTATATTGAAAGTTGAAAGACCCTTAACAGCTGATGGTCCATTGTTTCAGAGGATGTTTGTGAGTTTTGATGCACAAGTGAAGGGCTTTTTAGAGGGTTGCAGACCCATAATAGGTTTAGATGCATGTTTCTTAAAAGGCCCATACGGAGGACAAATGATGCATGCAGTGGCTAAAGATGAGAACAATCAGATGTTCCCTTTGGCAATGGCAGTAGTAGAGGCAGAAACTAAAGACAGCTGGGCTTGGTTCATGGAGAATCTTGAAGAGTTAATAGGTAATCCTGAGGAAAGGCGTTGGTGCCTCATTTCAGACAGACAGAAGGTAATAAATCTGCCTACATCTTTAATTGGTGCTTCATTACTAACTTGTTTACATTATCCTTCAACTCAACCACTGTCAGCTAACTTCTGATATTATATATGATTAAAATTTGTGATTGTAGGGCCTCACACAAGTTTTTGCAGACTATTATCCTAATGTAGAACATAGGTACTGCATTAGGCATATGTATGCCAACTTCAACAAAATCTACAAGGGTAAAGAGTGGAAAGACCTCATGTGGGGGGCTGCATCAGCATACACTGTCCAAGAATTTGATCACAAGATGAATGAAATTAATGAAATAGATGAGGAAGCATATAATTGGTTGATGAGGGAGGAGCCAATTACTTGGGCTAGGTCCATGTATAGTACAAGGTCCAAGTGTAGTAGGATGGATAACAACACAAGTGAAGCTTTTAATCAAGCAATTAGAGAAGCAAGAGACAAACTGTAGACATCCCAATTTTGAACCCGAGATACGCTCGAGCATCCCCGATGATGAAGCGGACCGATTACCTGGAACTTGTAAAAATTACTTGAATTTGATCAAAACCAACCAAACACCACCCAAACAATCAAAATGTGCCCAAACCAACCCAAGCACTGTTGAACCAAACCAAGCCAGCAAATTGCCATCCATAGCCTTGAGCGCTCAAGCCCATGGCCTTGAGCGCTCAAACCCCTGAGAAGCACCTTGAGCGCTCAAGCCCACGACTTTGAGCGCTCAACTCTGGTCCAGTCAGCAACTTGCAGAGTATCTCATCATGAGATTTCCTGCATGGGAGCGTCTGGGAATGATCTTATACGATCTCTATGTGTACAATACACTCCACCAACTCCAAAAATACAGAAAAAATACTCCTAAATACATAAACCCACTTCCTCTCTCTCCTCTCTTCCCTCCCACTCACTCTATAAAAACCATCCAACACCCCTGGTTTTGAAAAAGGACGAACACTCACACTCCTCACCTTCGGATTCCACCAGAAAACCACTCTTCTCTCTCTCTCTCTACAAAACCACTCTTCCACCATCAAAACCACCTACAAAACCACTCATCAAACCCAGAAATTCGACCCTTGATCATCGATCAACCACCTACATTGTTCAATTCGTCCAGATTATAAGCCAAAAACATCCACAATCATCATCCCAAAGCCCAGAATCAAGTTCAAATCACAAACATCTTCCAAAAGGTAGTAAAACATGTGATGTATTCACTGTTTTGGCCCATCTGAGGAAGACCAGTGAGTTTAAGCAAGTTATCTATACTTGCATTGAACTCACAAAGGTCTGAAAGTTGCTCAAAAACCTTTTTCAAATCTGCAGTTACAACAGGTTTGAGCGCTCAAGCCTCTAGCCTTGAGCGCTCAAGCCCAATTCTGAACAAGCTTCTGTTTTGCTAATTTCTGGGCTTTCTTTTGGTTTTGATCATTATTTAAGAGTTAATTGCGTTCATGTAACTCTCAAAACAGTTTATTTCTACACCAAAACTACATGCATGAATGTAAATTAACCTTTTATGGTGATCAAAGATCAAAATCTACAAATTTCTTATATTTAACTGCAAAACAGTGGCTGCCTGACCTTTTGAAACTTCATTTTATGCCTTTGGTGATCCTGAGGAGGCATTGAAATCTGTTTAAAGGTCAAAAATTAGAAAGCCATGTTATGGCTTGAGCGCTCAAGGTCAGATCTTTGAGCGCTCAAACTGTTCTTGGCTTATTTACAATTTTCCAGTAGTTCGGATGATGGATTATGGTCTAAGTCCTTGTTGGTGTGTATAAGTTGTCAGTACGGCGTTTGTGATTTGAATCCCTCTCTTTCTTCCAACATTGGTTTGAGCGCTTAATCCATGAGCCTTGAGCGCTCAAACTGGTTCGAAAACAAGTATGTTTTTAACATATTTTGATGATTTCTCAAGCAAGGTGATACTTGTGTGATGTTTCTGTAATGGTTCAAAGTCTTAAATCACCATCAAACATGAAAAACCAGCAAGGAAGATGTGTGGGAGAAATGAGGGTTGAGCGCTCAAGTCATCACCCTTGAGCGCTCAATCCCCATTCTGGGATCCAGGTTGCAAGCAGTGTGATAAATCCAATGTTCATACTTCCTTGGAATTGATTGTATAGTTTCTGTTGTAGTTTATTTTTGTGGATATTGGTAGTAATTGTTGTTATTATTATCATTATTCATGTAGACCAAATGCACAAGCATTCACCGTAAATTCGTATCCCTTGTATACTTTGTTGTTATGTGATTCCCGTCCCCGATTCCTCATTTACGTGAATTAATTAAATTTCAAACATTTTTGAAATCTCACAAAATATCGAGTAGAGACCGGTTCACGGACCGGGCGAGAGGGGTGCCGTAAAATCCTTCCCCTCTCGTAACCAAGCCCCCGAATCCGAGAAATCTTTGGTTCCGCCAGGACTAGTAAAATCTTTTTCAATGGGCAACGAGTCATATTTTTTATCGGTTTCTCGGGTTCGGACCTCAAATCCGGGTGGCGACTCAAACAATCACAATCTTTTTCGCACAATCCAGGTGGGCCGTCCACAAGCTGGCGACTCTGCTGGGGACTGTTGATTAATATGTATTTTATTTAATTACACTTGTGCAATTTTTGTTGCACTTGTGTAATTTTATTGAAATACGTGTTAATCAAAGCGGGTTTAATTCGAAAAATATTTTGTGGGATTTTTCAAATGTTTGAAGTTTAATTTTTGCATTGCACTTGCATGGTTCTTAGCCCCGCTGGCGTGTTTTGGCAATCCTTCCCGGCTTGCCGGTGACAGGGAATCCCAAAATGCCCAGCAGCCCTCGACCGTGATAAATCACATTGTCACTATCGTTTTTAACGGTAGGAGACGATTTTGATTTTGAGTCCGGGGTACCCTCAGTGACCAAAACCGGCCTTTGCATATAATTAACCATAGAACCCCACGTTTAGCAATCCACCTGTGTGTTAGGTTTACATGCTCCATTTTGTTACATGCTATGTGTTACCGCTTTTTCTCGCCATGCCATGTTGCATTCATGCATTTGCATTGTATATAGTCACTGCGAGCGTCGTTTGTACAGGTTTTCTGTGTACACATCCCATTTGGTTTTAATGCCTTTACAGTTAGTAGAAGGTTGCCTTGGCCCGATGATGAATCGTGCATTTCATATGCGCGTTGTTTTTGCAAGATAGCCTTTAGGACGGCCGGACGTGGGAAAATTTTGACCATGATGGAGAGTGTTAGAAGGTACCTAATGACAAGGTTGCAAACCAGATTTAAGCTTGGGATGGGGTTTAAGGGTATCATTTGTCCAAGGATTAGAAGTAAAATAGAGAGTAGGAAGAAGTTTGTGGGGGAATGTGAGGTAATGTATAGTGGTGGAACAATATTTGAAGTGATGACTATACTTAGGACTTATATTGTGGACATAGGTCAGAGGACATGCACTTGCAGGACATGGGATGTGTCTGGGATACCCTGTGTTGATAAGTACTACCACTGTAGTAGTTTCTTGAAGACTTACAACCAAGTAATAAAACCAATACCTGACCAAACAATGTGGGTCCATACAGAGTTTGATCCCATCAGCCCTCCTCCTATTAGAAAGAGGGCTGGTAGACCAAAGAAAAATAGGAGGAAGGGAGAAGATGAACCAAAGACACACACAGGAGTTAGGAAACATTACACAACCCTAAGGTGTGGAAAATGCAAGCAGTCAGGCCACAATGCAAGGACATGCTCTGTTATTGTAGCAAGAACAAGTACTGCCCAAGTGGTATGCACCTTATTTCCTGTGTTTCAAATTTAAAATTTTCCATCAACTGTTTTTTATAACTTATCATTACTTGAAAAATGCAATTGATATATGCAGAGTGGGGTTACTAGAGGAAGGAGTTCACAAACTGTGGGTGGTAGAGGAAGGGGTTCACAAAGTGTTGGTGGTAGAGGAAGGGGACAAAAGGCTACCAGAGCCAGGGGTGGCAGAAGAGGAAGGGGTGGAAGAGGAAGGGGTGGCAGAGGAGGGGAAGGAGGGGGTGCAAACCTTGGTGTGATCATTGGCAGAGACCAAGGTCCAAACACCAATGACTTGGGTGCAAGAGGAAGAGGTTCAACCAATGGGAGAGGTAAGGAACCAATTGGAAAAGGCAAACAACCAATGGGAGAGAATACAGGCAGAGGTGGGAATGGGCAACTGTTAGGGTGGAAAGGAAGAGGTGGGACTGGACCAATGTCAAGGTTTGGAGGTAGAGGGCTATTTGCCCCAAGAGTGGGTCTCCCAATCCCACAGGTATGAACAATCCAACATAATCATGCTTTACATTTACTCCATCACATCAAATCATTATCCAAAATCAATGCATGACATAAGAATTATTACTAATGTAGGGATTCATGAGACCCACAAGGATTGGAAATGGCATCTTCATGACTGAATCACCAAGGTCATCTGCAGCATCATGTGCCAGTGGTAGTGCTAGTGGGAGTGCCACTATGGCAGGCACTATTACCCCTTACTCCCAAGGAGCAACATCAACACCCAGCAGTACTAAAAAATCTACCACTTGAAATGTAGTTTAGAAGTTGGACATTTGTTTAAGCCTGCTAGTATTCTACTTTAGTAAACTATTTTTTTTTGGGAAAATTGCCTTGCCTTGGCAATAGAACATATGATGTTTTGGAATATTGTGCTGCAGTAGTAGTCAGAATGGTTTAGAACAATTTCAAATTTCCTGATTGCTAGTGTTTTGGCTATGTATTAAGAGGCACAAACAACTGTTATGCTATGTTGAACTGGTTTATGGTTACGTTAGTGGCCTTTATTTATGTTATCTACTCCTTGTCTGTTTAAGAATACAAGTAGTTCATGGTGCTAGCTAAAATTACTTCAACATGGATCTTTTTCATTCATATAAAGACTTCATTGAACATAGGCTAGATACAATGGTTTCCTCTTGTTCATTGCATTGGACACAAGGACACCAATTACACACACAATTACTACAACAGCTAGCACCACTGGTATGCTGTTTGAATGCTTCCTTGATCCAACATTTGCTTGTCTAGCAACATTAGTGGCTGCTGTTAGGTTGAAATTCTGCTCAGTCAACTCTGCTATCTTCATTATCAATGCCTCATTTTCTTCTTCCAACTGTTTTTTTGTCTTCCCAACACTTCAACTTGTCTCTCCATTTGATCCTTCTTGCCTTGCATTATCCTAGCATATTCCAAGGTCCTTTGATTAGGTTCTGGATCAACCCACTCAAAATAATTGCAGCCATATATTTTCTGCAAATGAACAAAGGTAGATTTCATGAATCAAAATGTTGAAGTTCACACATGCATGTTTCTACTGCATATACTGTTTTACCTTGAAGTTGACACAACCAAGGAACCTTCTACCTGAATTTTTCATGGTTAAAGATGTTCTGATCACCAACCTCTCATTACAATAGCATTTTCCCTCTCCATTGTAGTGTTGATTGTTGGTGGTGTAGTGTTGACTGTTGCTGTTGTATTGTTGATTTATGCTGCTGTTGTTTGAGCTACTGGTCATGGTGCTTTTTTAAAAAATTATGCCTTTGTGAAGCAAAAAATTATGGGTTTGAGTTCTTTCTGTGGGTGGCAAATTATGGGTTTGAGGAGGACTAAAATGAGGGTTCTGGGTTTCTGGAATGAGGGTTCTGGGTTTTGGAGTTCAGGAGTAGGGTTAGGGATTTAGGGAGGGAGAATGGGATTGAGGTGGGAGAATGGGGATGGGGATGGGTTACGAGAGGGACAATTTCTGGGTTAGGGTTACAGGTTTAGGGAGAATGGGAATGGGGCTGGGTTGTTGCGAAAAGGGTTTGGTTGGGGGAAGGAGATGGGAGAATGGGTGTGTGTGGAATGGGGCTGGGTTTTTTTGGTGGGGGAGCAGGGGGAGAGAGAGAGAGAGAGATGGGAGATGGGAGAAGAGGGGAGAGAGAGAGAGATGGGAGACTTACAAATTTTGATGGGAGACTTCCATGGAACCCGTATGTGAGAGAGAGGAAGGAGAGAGAGGGACTAAATGATGTGGGGAGAGTCTTTAAATACAGTGGCTGCCAAAGGATAGGGGTAGTTTTGGGTTTTTTTAAAACTTCCATCCATTTTTTCTATCAGATTGTACCATTTTCTAACAGAAGGGGTGAAAGTGTTTGATTTTGATAGTTCAGGGGGTGAAAGTGTTGGATTTTATAGATGAGGGGGTGAAAGTGACAAAACTTGATAGATTAGGGGGTGTTTATTAAATTAACCCTTTCTTTTTCAATCTTGGGAACAAACCCACATTTTCACTTGTAGATCATACAATCTGATACAATTTCACTTTCGTTTTTTTTTTTTTCCTAATTCCACTTGCGTTTTCAATTGATTATGTACAAGGTAGATAACAGTACAAGGGCTAGGAATTCAATATATAACTGAACTGGAATCAAACCAATAACTGAACGATTTTGATTATGTACAATACAAGAGCTAGGAATTCATTCTGTGGTAAATAAAGCAAGGCATTGAATGATTTTGATTTCCCCTCTTTCAATTTTTTCTCTCTCTCTCTCTCTCTCTCATGAATTCATTGCACACAAGGTGATTCTTGAAATGTCCACAAGGTGAATGATAAGATTTTGCACACAAGGTGTTTGTTGAAATGCCCACAAGGTGTTTGATGAAATGCTCACTTCTTTAATTGAACACCCAACCCACATCTTGAAATTTGAATATATTGCATTGTTTATATAGTTTATATATGTAGGTTCAAAGAGTCTCAAGAACATAAAATAAGTTCTTGAGTAGCTTTTTGAGTGACTTGAATTTGTTTGTTAACGGAAATGTGTCAAGAGATTTTGCGTATTACACTCTATCTTCAATATACTTGCACCATTACTCTAAACAGTTGCACTCTCTCTCAAAATATTTGCATCCATGTTAGGCCAACTTGTCCCGATAGAGTATGGTCAAATCAAACTTTTTTTCCAGAGATTTTGCATATTGCACTCTATCTTCCATATACTTGCACCATACATGAAAAAAATTGCACTATGTCTCAAAATGTTTGCATCCATGTTGGGCCAACCTGCCTCGTAGGGTATGGTCAAAATCAAACTTTTTGAGAGAGATTTTGCGTATTGCACTCTATCTTCGATATACTTGCACCATTACTCCAAACAGTTGCACTCTCTCTAAAAATATTTGCATCCATGTTAGGCCAACTTGCCCTGACAGGATATGGTCAAATCAATTTTTTTTTTCAAGAGATTCTGCATATTGCACTCTATCTTCCATATACTTGCATCATACATGAAAAAAATTGCACTCTATCTCAAAATGCTTGCATCCATATTAACGTTGCACGTAGACTAAATCAAATTGACGTGGTGGTGTGATACATAATTTGTTGCACCATAACTGTATTAGGTTTGCACCTTGTATGAACCAACATTGCTTGTTACCTCAAACTCATTGTACTAGGTTAGGCCTTTGCTCCTTGATTGAATTAACATAACACCATTTGAGAATAACAATTGCTCCTTAAATGAAAAAAAATATCTAATGGTCTTTAAATGAAAAAATATAGCACCTTGACTAACACGGCACCATAAGGACAATCGACAATTAAGACGATGATGTAAATAGTGTGGTGGGGAGATGTATATATTGAGAAAAAAATGTCGCTGCACCTTCTATAAACACATGTTGCACCTTGACTAAACTTACATGGATCTCTTTGACAATTACATTGCACATGAATAGTTTTGTCAAACCTTTTATTTTCAAAAAAAAAAAAAACAAACTCTTGCTCCTCTTAAGAAACTATGTTGCACCTTGTGTGGATATACATTACTCCCTATTTACCAAAGTTATACCTGGATGAACTTACATGTGTGTCTCCTCAACAAAATTAACAACTTCCTCCGTGACCCCAACCACTCCACCATCCTCATCTTCCTTTTTCACACTATAAACCCATTCGGAGGAAGAAAAAAAAAACACTGTAAACCCATTTTTTCTTCAATCTCCCATGCTCTTTTATCCATTCCTCTCTCAATTGATTCTCTTCCTACTCTCTTATCTCAAATTCTGAATGCTCTCTACTTCAGGACCGATTATTGATCAAACCCATTAAAGAGAGAGATCAATTCGAGACAACCTCTCCATCCCGTTGCAGCTGGGATTTACAGAACCATCGAAGCCCTTCTTTTGTCGGTGATGATAGTGATAGCTATCGTCGATATATGCATCACATTACGACACCATACCAGCGCTCAGTTCATATGCAAAATTGGTTGTGTTTTCCATTTGCTTCTATATAATGAATCTGGGTTTTGGAGAGAGTATATATGTGTATATATATCTACGTGTCCGGCGGGGGAGCGAGGAATGATGCGACGCCGTGGAGGTGGCGGCCGATGGAGTGGCGGAGAGCGGAGAGGTCGTCTTTGACGCCAGCGGCAGGAGACAGGGCTTGATCGGAGGGGTTTTGAGATTCGTTGGGTAACTTGGGTTTGAAAAGGGTTGTGAAGAGAGAGAGGGTATTTTGGGTAGTTCACTTAAAAATTGTCATGTATATGGAATTATTGTTTGGCCAATTCTATTCGCAACCGAGGAATGACTAATTGCAACCCACTAGAAACTCAAAACAGAAATTGCTACCTTTTAACCCATTTTTTACTAATGACAACCAACAAATTTCCAAAACTTTCCCAATTTACTCTTTATACCCCTCTCCTTCCAAACATCTAGTTATTTCCAAATCTACCCCTCCCATTAATCTAAACCATAAAAATTAAACCCCTTTCTTCTCTTCGTCTCTCTCTCCCCATCATCTCCTTCACCAGGAAAAAATTGGAAGCAGGCGCCATAACCACCATGAAATCGGCGAGCCCCCCTGAGCCATCGCCACCGCAAAAATCGTCTCCTTTACGTCCCTGTGATGGTTGGGGAATGCGAAAAAGGTGGGCAGAATAACCTATAGAGTACAAAGTACTACTACTTGTGGAGTAAAATTAAAAGGAGGTTATTTGAGTTAATTTGCTAGGCAACTCAAATCAGTGAAGAACGGAATTGACCCTAAGTTGGCAGCTAACAGTGCTGTACTTTGTGAGAGCGCGTGTAAAGCACGGTTGACCACCCAATGGGTGGTTTATAGCTTTTCCCTATTTGAAATTAGCACGCATATTAATCTCCTATGATTTTGATTGTCAATGCATCTTGCTAAATTTGCATGCAGCTAGCTTGCTCTAAGAATCATTTCGAAAATATGGAAATGGTGTAAACTTGCAGCTTACATATCTTACTTTAGTGTCTTGTGCATGTCATGTTATAACTTCTCATTTGAATGTTGATGTGATATTTTTTACCACGTTACACTTGAGAATGTTTACTATATTAATTAGCACGATGCAATTTTTGCAACTGGGTTTGTTTTCCAAGGTTTTACACTGTGGTTTTCCTACAAATTTTGTTTGTATTGCACTTATTAGTCTAATTGAAAAATTCTAATTTCAGATGCATGATGTGGTGGCAGTAAAAAAAAAGGTAGTACTACATAGTAACATGAAAAATGTCGACTCTCAACCACGTGATTAGTGGAAACGAAACCGCAGGTATTGGAAGACCATCATTCTGTCAAACCAAACGCTTGCCAACCTCATCTGCAGTTCAAAAGAAAACGAAAAAAATTGCCAACCTCGTCAGTTATAGTAATTGTCCCCTCTGAATTCGTGCGCATACGTGAGTACTCGTTTTCCGTCGAACTCGGCCACGCGTCTACAAAGTCGGCCCAAGAAGTGTTTGTTGTAGAAAACTGGAAAAGAGAAAAAGAAAAAGAAAAAGAAAAAGAAAAAGATAAGGGAAGCCTCGTTGCCACGGCCAAGGAGAAGGGGTCAAAGCGTTCATATTTTCGTGATATCCGCTCTCTTGTAACCTAATCGGTGGCCGCCAGGTATTCCTCAACCTCTTCCTTCTCTGCTGTTGATTTTGACCCACCGATTTATTAATAGAATCGATCAATTCGGACTGGGTATGTGTTCTTTGGCCTTATCCACGTGCGCTTTGTTTTTATATTGATTTACATTGATTAGGTTCTCTTTTTTCTTCAGATATTGTTGTCCGTGTCCAGTTTTCGGTAATACTGGTTTAATTTTTCAGCTGGTTGAGATGATTTGGTCTTAGATTTGGGTGGGTTTCTGATTAAAAATCTACCTATATCATCGTTTCAGGTGCGAATTTCAAGGTGGTTGAGGTTATTTGGTCTTAGTATTACGTGGGTGCCGTTTGGGTTGAAGTGTTTCGATTTCCGATCTCTTTTTGGGTGAAGTTTTTGCACTTATTGGTGGAAAACTATCATGGGCATTGATAAATTTGACATAGATCCATCGGGGCATTGTTTACATTGAAGAAAGGCTTCTTGACTTGATCTTTGCGGCCAATTTATCATATCATTTGTGGATGTATCTTGTCGTTATTGAAGAAGAAGATTGGCTTGTGAACCTTCCCAGCTCATTTCGGGGTGTTCTCTGGCCATTGTCGTTGTATTTGGATCATAACGTCTTCTCATTTTGTATCCCAAGAGATAGATGGGACAAGGAGTTCTTCAAGCTTCAGAGTGGATAGTAAATTGTATTTGAGTTCTTATATAAAGGTTTTTCTCCTTTTGGCTGGAATTTGAGATGGGTCCTTCTTCTCAAAGGTCTACTTTGTCCACAAATGTGGCAGGGTTTGTTGATGGGTCAACGGCGGATAGAGAGGTTGCATTTGTTGATTGCTTGCCCATCTATGTGAGGGAGCTTATCGCAGGAGGTGCTGCTGGAGCATTCGCCAAAACTGCCGTTGCTCCTCTGGAACGGATTAAAATACTCTTGCAGGTGATTGTTTTCTTCCTTGTTTGTCCGGACTAGTTCTGGGGCTCTAGAGGTAATGACTAGACATATACCCTTAGTGGCCCCAAGAGTTTTGTTGGTAAGGAAAATTGAACCTGAGACCTTAGGTGGGAGCAAACCCCTAAGTCCCAAGTCAATACCACTTTGCCAACCCCTTGGGTTTTAATTGTTTAATGTTTTTGGTGTAGTGGATTCATTTTGCAAGTATGATGTTATTTGTTTGACTAGTCTTATTCCACCGTCCTTCACACGGTTTCTCGTGTTCATTCCAAACTTTGTTAATTTATATCTCACGGGAAATTTGGAAGACATTTACCCGGAAATACACTGAGAATATATTTTACTGATCTCACATTGAATACATGTGTGCACCGCCATACATTCCTTATATAAAGACATGTACAAGAGAGCATTATATTTAAAAACTATGACCAACTTCAGAAAAATAATTCAGCTTTCTTTTAGATCATAAGAAATAGATTTATGTAATCCTTATACCCGAACATGTAAAACTAATGCCCTCCCTTTACCTAGCATTTCCTAGAGTTAGAATTAAGCTTCTCCCACCTCTCACTCTAGTTTAGATAAGTTAGGTGCAATGCTCATTATTTTCTACGACAAAAGGATGTTAAAAAATAGGCAAACATGAAGACAAATCGAGCCTAAAGTCCCAGTTAATTGGGGTTTTCTACTGCCAAAATTGTGAAACTAACTGGATTATATGTTTTTGGCATTAACACCTACCTTGTGGAGAATAGGGTATTCTACTATCTACTACTATAATAAAAGAGTGAGTTGCAATTGGCCTGCTATTCACATGCATATTGTCAAATGACAATTGTGCCCTCTACTTTTGTTGTTATTACGACTGAAACTAGAGACCCAAGCCTTGGTAAACATTTTCCACCGACTTTACACCACTCACCCAGTTGCTGCAGTATCACTACGTGATTGCAGTCACTTGTGGCCATCCCTCTTGCAAAACATTAAAGCTATTGGTTCGGCAAACAGCAGCCGACATTTATTGCGGCAACTTTGAACCAGGTTTCTCACAGTTATGTCCTTTTCCTCATTAAATGCGGTGAATAAAGTGATAATTTAAAATCAATTAAGTATAACAGTGCATGGACCTAGCCAGTAAAAATGGGGTAAACTTTGTAGAACATACATCGGCATCAAACTTAAAGATTGAACATAGTTATTCAAGCTTTGTGGAACCTACAATGGAAATGGGGTAGGCTATGTGGGACCTACATCAAGCTATGTCGACCCACAATATTAAACTTAAAGGTGGAATATTAATACCTGCAAAATGATGTATGCAATTGAGTTTGAAAATACAAAATAGAATAAGTCTAGGGGTCTAATGTTAACATATAAGTAGATGCAAAATTGAAGTCTAGAGTTGAGGCAAGGCAACAAACATTAGTAATAGAGAAATTGGAGCACCAATTGACAGAAAGGATGAAGGGCACCGATTCTTATTAGGAAATTTACCTTATTACTCAACAGAAATAGTGACAATTTTTTTTAACAACATTGTATGTGGAATTTTTACATCGAAAGTAAAACTTTGTAATAACATATGGTGACTGCCTGACAGGTATTGAGCACATCGCGAGGTATTTCTTTACAGAGTTCTGTATTTAATGATGGGCCAATGCTTGGTCTCTTAATATTATTTGTGCCCAGCATACTATAAACTCGCTTTGTTGTTTGAGCCTTGAGGCCATACATGTTTGTGCATGTTTGTGTACTGTATTGATAATCCGAAAGCTGTTGACCGACAACCTATGATGCACGGATACGGACACTGACACGGACACGGACACGGGGACACAGGAATTCTAAAAAAATGTGGATATGGACATGGTGGGGGACACGCCACGTGTATATTTATGTCTGTGTGTGTATATATATATATATTAATTTTTTTTACAGAAAATATACTACAAATAAAATGGAGAGAGAGAGAGAGAGTACATAGAAGCTCTTGATTGAAAAGATTACTACTGGAACTTTTGTGATACATGGAGAAAACCCAGATGAACAGCGGAGAGAGAGAGAGAGAGAGACGCATAACATACCTAATCGACAAAGTCGATGAGCTTCCAGCAGCAGTAGCATGAATTTAGGGCTGTAAACAAGCCGAATTGAGCCGAGCTTTAGAATGTTCAAGTTCGTTCATTAAATTTTTAAACGAACTCGAGCCGAACTCGAACTCAATAAAAATTTGACGAGCCGAGCTCGAGCTGAACTTGCCCAGGTTTGAGTCGAACTTGAACTTGTTCACGAGCCTTAACGAGGAAAAAATATTAGATATTTATGCTCTAATATAAGTCTAGAACTTCAAAAAAAATCTATTTTGTACATAAATAAGTTCATACATGTATAAAATTATAAAAACATATTAATAAAATTTAAGTTTATAATACTTTTATTGGTTTATACAAGTACAAATTATAAAATTTTCATTATGTATATGTAAAAGTTTATACATATCTAAGGTTATATAGGAAATTCTTATGAGATATACATATATTCCAAGTTCGCGAGCCTAATCGAGCCGAATATTGTCAAGTTTAGGTTCGGCTCGTTTATTAAACGAGCCTAAAATTAAGGTTCAGGTTCAATTCGTTTAGTATCCGAAGCGAACTCAAACGAGCCTTTACCGAATCGAGCCTCGAATAATTCACGAACGGCTCAGTTCATTTACAGCCCTAAGCATGATAGATTAGGATCACCAGAAGTTTATGTCGACGTATGGGAGGAGGAGCTGTGTATATATATGCTAAATTACAGTTATTACCCTAAGTTTTCATTAATTATAAACTTACCCCCAAAAGTTTTTAAAAATTCCAATTTGACCCTAAAAGTTTTAAAAAAATTCAATTTGACCCTGTTGTGTCCCCATCCGTGTCCCTATCCAAAAATTCAACTTATCAGTGTCGCCATCCAAAAATTCAACTTAGCCGTGTCCCCATCCACGTGGCATGTCGGGACACGTTTCCAACCGTGTACCCGCCATATCCCCGTGTCGGGACACTGCGATACGGGGTCCCCTAGAGGTGTCGGTGCTTTGCAGGAGGGGTTAGATCAAGAAAATTGTTCAACTCTGGTTAACCTAACTACAAGCTTCCGGCAAAGACAGCCGAAATCCCTAAGATATGAGGAAACCCAATGATCCCTCAGCAAAAACTCATTGTCTCGGTTTGCCTACTCGCTTTATCTTCCTGCCACAAAAGACCCGTGTCTCTTTGGTAAGAACAACGAGCTTCGGCAAGAACACTTTGAAGTTCAACTTTCAACTGTTCATTGCACTATTCATACCACTGTTCACCGTCACTAAAACCCCCCAATACCTAGATTTAAACCCAAATATGCATGGAAATCTTCAAGACTTTTGAAGATTGAAGACGGTTGGGATTGAAATGAGATCAAACGCACTTTAGAGAGAGAAGCTCTGGAATGACGAGAGAGGGGAGAGATGTTTTTTTCTCTCCTCCCGCACCACCCTTATTTATAGTGGGGATTTGAATTTGTAAAGACGGGGCAAGAAAAACAAGGTGTCACCTTCTCGACCAATGGGGATGCAACACATGGCATTGATGGGACGGGTAGTACAACCGCTTGACTCTTCATGTGGGAAGTATCTTTTCATGTACTGAACCCTAATCCCATGAGTGACATGTGGAGCGCATGGTGCTACACTTAGTTGCACGAAGCGGGAGCGGATGCGGGGACGGGAGCGGGAGCGGAGGCACCTAGAAGTTCCCAAGGTTGGGAGCGCTTAAGGAGCGTATATAGATCATATTTAAATATGTATATAAAATATCTTTAAATACTTAACCATTGAAGGAAAAGTGATACTTATTGAGAATTTTCCCTATCTTAAAGGGTAAATTTTTTGAAAGTTAGATATTTTTAATTTGCAAACTTCTTGACTCATATGATTTTCATATTCTTATTTTTACACCCTTGAAAGTATGAGAATAATTGCTTTTATGGCCCGATAAGCTCCCATCCTAGTTAGGAGCGAGCTCCCATCTCAAGGGGAGCGAGTTCCCGTCAAGCTCCCATCTTGTGAGCGCCGATTCGAGCTCCCGTCTTGGGAGCACACCCATTTTAGAGGTTCCTGCAACTAAGGTGCTACACACAAATGTGGACTCATCTGGGGCTCAGTATGGAGCCTTGTGAAGCGCCAATCGGAACAGAGACCACCGAACCAAGAACATGTCTTCCCACTTTATCCTACTCAGCAATGCTTAAGTCGTTCAGCCAAAGCTAGTGTCAACCTCTCCCTCACAAGCTTGTGTTGGCAAAAGTTGAGGGTTATTGTAGTGAGCTGATTATGCCAAGGTTTGGAAGTCTAAACAAACCTGATCTCTATCCCGGACGAATCAATTGAACAAACTGAGCTTTTCGTCCAGAACAACAATCCCGGTTCAACTACTTACCGGCCGGATCCGAACTGATTTGACCAAGTCGCCTGAATCAGGCATAATCAAAACGACTCGCGTAACATATGTAAGGTAGCTCATACACTTGCATGCAACCTTCTAATCCAGTGCGCCATAGCTAACGTCACCCGGAGCGGTTATCGTAAGTGCCAAGCGTGTGTCAACTTGGAGTCTCCAATACTTTGTACTTTGACTACTTTCCCTTCTCAGACAATCTCTCACTTAACCGTCGGAGTGCCAAACAACTCGTGTAACATATGTAAGGTAGCTGATACACTTGCATGCAACCGTCTTATCTAGTGCGCCATAGCTAACGTCACACGGAGCGGTTATCGTGTGTGCTGAGCGCGTGTCAATTTGGAGAGCAAGTCAAGAGGGTCTATATTAGGTACTTGGATAAACTCTAAGAGGTACACACAACTCTCCTCTCCAATACTCTGTACTTTCCCTTCTCAGACAACCTGTCACTTAACTGTTGGAGTGCCTTCCCGGTCGTTCACGGCCGGGTTAGGTGCTAATAGCGGGTGCTGCTTGTGCAGGACGGTTAGGGTCTTCAGGCGAGTTCTCATTTCATTCAGGAGGTTCAGTCAGGCAAGGCGTTAGGACGATGGTCACCGCACACTGCTTGTCCATTATGAGGAGGAGTGATATGGTTACGGTAGAGGATGTAGGCTTGTTGGATATAACAGAAAATGATGCACTTGACAAAGCTTAATAGAGAATACGGATTCATGTAGCCGACCACAAATGATTGGGACTTAAAGGCTCGTTCAGATTGGTTTGTTTTATAATTTTCTATACTTTTCATTAATTTTGGAATAATATATCTTTCGCTCGTATACTTTTTCTGTTCTTATTTGTTTTATAACAGGGAAAGAGGATTAAGTTGCATTGTTTTTGTTTTTGTTTTTCTTTTCCTTTTTGAAAGTAATGTGTGTTTCTCAAATGTTGCACGTCTTTCCACTACAATCTTTAAGGACTGACACTTTCGTCTGTAATTTTGTTACTTATTGCAAGGATCTATTGTTTTTGTTTGTTTGATTGAACTTGCAACTTTGGTGCTTTACACCTTCGTACATTTTCGTCTAGATGATTGGCTTATTGTAGAGGTACATTTTCACCTTGCTATTTCCTCTACAAATGTGTAAATCCATTTAGTATTTTCCTAACCATCTCTACCTCTTTCGATTTTGTAGACCAGAACTGAAGGGTTCCATTCTTTAGGGGTCTATCAGTCATTGAAGAAGGTACTAAAGCATGAAGGTGGTTTAGGATTCTACAAGTAAGTCCTGAGTGTCGGAATTTGTCATTTAATCTTGACATCTTCCTGGAAAAAGCTGTTTTAAATGTTATCATCTCTTGTAGGGGAAATGGAGCTAGCGTCCTTCGTATTGTTCCCTATGCAGCATTACATTTCATGACATATGAGCGGTATCGCGATTGGATTTTGGTTCATTACTCTTCCTTGGGAACGGGTCCCATTATAGATCTTTTAGCTGGTTCTGCAGCTGGAGGAACAGCAGTTCTGTGCACTTATCCCCTGGATTTGGCTCGTACTAAACTTGCATATCAGGTATGCAGACTTCAGTTTGTTTTGCAGATGATTTGGGAAACTTCATGACATTAAGCAGGGATGATTTATATCTTTTTGTAGTTTCCAAATCCAAACTCAACGATTCTGTCTGTCTATGTATGCCAGTGTACGTGTTGTTCGGAAAAACAAGAGGAGTGTTTATGTTACAGTTGCCTTTTGCATCTGTGAAAAAGAATTGTTATTTGAATTAAAATGGTTCTGTATGATCTTATTGAGAGGTTGGAGAAGGTACAAAGGAATTTCGTATGGGAGAGGAATGGGAGAAGAATTTAATTGTCATTTAATGTATTGGGATTCAGAGAGAGAAATCAGGATCAAAGATGTTTTGAAGGAGTGGAAAAGCCTTTATTCAGGATCAAAAGTTTTTTGGTGAATAGCTTGTATAGTTGGGACAAGGGAGATTGTTATCCGTCTCTTGACCAATTTTTTGATTGGTTTGATCTTTTATTTTCTCATGATGGTGTATAGGGCCTTTTTGTTGGTGGCCTTTCTTTTGTACATGGGTAGCATCCCTTTATGCTCTATTTAATAAAATTATTTACTTATCAAAAAAAAATTATTGGGATTCAGAGAGCACTCTTATAGGGGTGGGAGGTTTGCTAGTTAACAGGTTGAAAATATTTAACCAACTACTGGTAGGTTAGTCTGTGGAGATTAGCATTGGAGAGGGATAGATGGTGAATAAAAATGGTGGTTTCGGAGTAAGGGAGTGAGTTTTGTCTCACGGGAAGTTTTGTCTTATGGGGTGGGCCTTTGAAAAGGTACAAGGGGTCGAAGATTTTGTGCGCTACATTAGTTATTAGTAGGGCTGTAAATGAGCCGAGTTGTTCGCGAGCGGCTCGACTCGACTAAAGCTTTTTCAAGCTCGGATCGCCACACTAACGAATGAACTTGAGCCATAAAATTAGGCTCTTTTTGTTAACGAGCCAAGCCCGAGTCATAGAATGCTCAGCTCGAACTGGCTCGCGAGCCACTAAATATAAATATATATATATATCTTCTAGTCAGGGATCCCTGACTTTGCTTAAAGTTAGGACCTCACCTTTCCCGATTGAATTTTGATGATCCGAACCGTCCAATGTGTTTAGAATGTGTTTTTAAGGGTCCCCGCAAGGAAAATAAATGACCGGGAAGGGCTTGATAACCGTCCAAGTAGTTTTTTATAAAACTGTACATATGTAGTTTTTATCAAAAGCTGCTCGGATCAAGCCCTTCCCGGTCATTTTTTTTCATGATTCCTCACGGGGACCCTTAAAAACACATTCTAAACACATTGGACGGTTCGGATCTTAGTTGCAAGATCCTTCTGTAATGGGTGCGCTCCCAAGGCGGGAGCTCGAATCGGCGCTCCCAAGATGGGAGCTTGACAGGAGCTCTCTTCCCTCATGATGAGAGCTCGCTCCTAACTAGGATGGGAGCTTATCAAGCTATTAAAGCAATTATTGTCATACTTTTAAGGGTGTGGAAATAAGAATATGAAAATCATGAGTCAATGCAAATTGAAAATATCTAACTTCCAAAAATTTTACCTTTTAAGATAAGGAAAATTCTCAACAAGTATCACTTTTCCTTCAATGGTTAAGTATTTAAAGATATTTTATATACATATTTAAATATGATTTATATATGCTCCTTAAGCGCTCCCAACCTTGGGAACTTCTTGGTGCCTCCGGTCCCCCGCGCACCCGCTCCCGCTTCGTGCAACTAAGGTTCAGATCATCAAAATTCAATCGGGAAAGGTGAGGTCCTGACTTTAAGCAAAGTCAGGGATCCCTGACTAGAAGATTTCCATGTATATATGGTAAAGCTTCTAAAACGGGATTCCCGTTTCCGGACCTCCATGATCCAAATATTTTTTGACGATCCGAGCCGTCCAATGTGTTCAGAAGGTGTTTTCAAGGGTTAACATTTTCGCGAAAACTGCTTGGATCAAGCCCTTCCTGGTACTTTTTTTTTGAAGATTTCCCGCGTGGTTAACATTTTCGCGAAAACTGCTTGGATCAAGCCCTTCCCGGTACTTTTTTTTTGAAGATTTCCCACGTGGACCCTTGAAAACACCTTCTGAACACATTGGACGGCTCGGATTTTCCAAAAACAATTTGCAAAACAAAAAAAAACACCAAAAAACCTCTAATCCGAGAGTCCGGATTAGAAGTTTTCTGTATATATATATATATACCATGGGGTTCTAATCCGGGATCCCGGATTAGAGCATTTGGGGTGTTTTTTTTGTTTTGCAAATTGTTTTGGGAAAATCCGAGCCGTCCAATGTGTTCAAAAGGTGTTTTCAAGGGTCCACGCGTGAAATCTTCAAAAAAAAAATACCGGGAAGGGCTTGATCCAAGCAATTTTTTGCAAAACTGACTTTTGAACACATTGGACGGCTCGGATCGTCAAAAAAATGCTCGGATCATGGAGGTCCGGAGGACCGGATCCCGGACTAGAACCGCGTCCTATATATATGAACTATCCAATCCGGGATAGTTCCAGTCCGGGATTGTCCGGACGGAGGCCTTCCCGATCACATTTTGATGATCCGAACCGTCCTATATCGAAAACTACTCGGATGAAGCCCTTCCTGGTCTTTTTTTTTTTATGATTTTTCGTAGGGACCCTTATAAACTATGAAGCACGGATACGGATACGAGATACGGATACGATACGATACGGATACGCGGATACGTGATTTTTCCAAAAAGTCGGATACGATACGTTGGGGGATACGTTGAATATATAAAAATATAAATATAAAAATAAAAATATTATATATATATATTTAATTCCTAAAATTCCATTACACAAGTTCACCATTTAAAAAACAAAAGAGCAATTAGACAGATTGGTGGGACAGATGCAAACAAGTCTGAGCCATATTAACAGGACTACAGGAGTAACATCAACTAGAGAGATTCAACAAACAGTTGGAGTTCATATAAATTTTGCAGTAACAAAATCAAAACCAGAGACATTACAGCCATAGAGAAGGATGCATATGCATCTCTATTAGTCGTGTTGAGAGAGAGAGAGGAGAGAGAGACGACACTTATAGGAAAACCCAGATGAATTGAGAACTAGGTTTTTCGATTTTCATTGGAAAATCCATCAACCTTTGCTTCTGCTTTCTGTGATCTGTGTGAGAGAGAGAGAGAGAGAGAGAGAGACGACTTAAAGAGTTACAGGAGTATCGATCTCATTTGCTTCTGCCTTCTGTAATCTGTGAGAAACGAGAGAGAGAGAGAGAGAGAGAGAGAGAGGACTTACAGGAGTGTCGATCTCTTTGCTTCTGAAATCTGTTTTCTCTGTGACGATTGAGGAAATAAAAAACACTTAATAAAGCCCTAATTACATTTTTCACCCATATATTTCAAGAAATAACAAATTTACCCCGTGCGTATCCAAAACGTATCCTAACGTATCCGGAGCGTATCGGAGCGTATCCAAAACGTATCCGAATAAAAATAAATAAATTTTAATTACGGATACTCTAAAAAACGTATCCGATACGTATCCGGAGCGTATCGGAGCGTATCCGTATCCGATACGTATCGGATACGCGATACGGAGGTCAAAATAGAGTATCCGTGCTTCATAGCTTATAAACAGGTTTTAAACGCATTGGACAGTTCGGATCATCAAAATTTGATCGGGAAATGAAAGGTGTGGACGGTGTGGATGGTAAGAGTAGTGGATTGGATAGTTGGTATATATATATATATATATATATATATATTATGTTATACAAATATTTTTACATTTACAAAGGTGTGCCATGTGTATCTGCCATGTGGATGCAGCATCACAGCACGTGAGAAAGGAAGTAAGCCCACTGCTTGGCTTTATAGAGAGGAAACCTTCCTTCTTGAACAAATTTTGTCGATGTGGGACAACTTCTCGCCTAGAGGATTAAGTGAAATGCATTCCTACTTCCTTCCTTTAGTCCCACATCGCCTATTTGAGAGACCTTACAGCAATGTATGGCTATAAATAAAGAACCCAGCCTACCCTTTCTACTCTGCCACGTCAAGGCCTCCTATCTTCATAGGAATCCGAGCCTGGCGAGCCGAGCTCGAGCCTGTTCAAAAATTGGCTTGCCGAGCTCGAGCCTTGAATTTTCAGCTCGGTTTGAGCTCAAGCTGAGCTCGAGCCTAGTAGAAATAATTCGAGCCAAGCTCGAGCAGCGTGCTGCTCGGCTCGATTACACCCATAGTTATTAGGGTATGGTAGAAGGGGTAACTTTTGGTTGTCTGAGTGGGGTTGAGGGGTATGGTGACGGACTTCCCAACTATGTACAGGTTGCTGCTAATAGGAGCGCCTCGGTGGAAAAAACCCTTCACAGGGTTTGGAATCATATGCGATGTGTTATTTTGCATTGCAAGAAGATGCAAAATGGACAGTTGATGGCACTTCTGGGGAGGCTTCATAGACGCATAGCTTTTCAGTGTCATTCCACTTGAAAGTATTTGCCCAAGTTTTTTGGCGGCAGGAACATGTACTTCCTTTGAAAAGGTATTCGGGGAGCACATGTTGCTCCTATGGTAGCCTTTTTTGCTTGGTGTTACATGTGCTTGAGGGATGGGGGAGTCTGTAAACTAACTTGCTTTTAAATAGGTGGTGGCTTGGGTGCAGTAGGGGTGATGGAGCTTCTTTATTAGTGGGAAGGACTAAAGCAGGCAAAATTTGGAATTTTTGATTGATGGTCTCAATTTGCTTGATGAGGGTCTCGAGGAGGGAGTCGAGGGAGATTAATTGGTGTCACTACAACAACATAGTCTTTTTATAGGCTTAAAGTGATTGTTTTTTTTATAAGAAAAAAATTTATTTGAGACTAGGGGAAATTTTTCTCCTTCTAGAGCAATCTTTAGATTCAGGCTGTCCTTTTTATGTAGTATGATGTAATTCTTATTTTCTTGTCGAAAAGAAAAAGATGAAGAAAAAGATATACTCAAGGATGTGATGGTGCTGGTGTACTCTGAGGGGTAAAAATAATTTCGGTTGTTTCCTATTCATGTACTCAAGGATCTGATTTGACATTTGTTAGTTAAATTTTATGCCTTTTTCTTTTATATTTTTTCAACTGCCTACGAGTTGGATTCGTTTTTATACCCGTTTTAAATTTCATATTTCAAGTTTTTAAAGGTTGTGGACACAAGAGGAAGTTTCAGGAATGTTACGAGAGGTACTCATGTGCAGCCTGCGTACAATGGAATAAAAAATGTATTGGAGAGTGTCTACAAAGAAGGGGGAGTACGTGGACTGTATCGCGGTATAGGTATATTATGTGCTTCCTTTTCTGTTCTTGTTTGCATCGAATCGCTCTATATGACAATTTACAGGCACACATGTTGTTTTAATGTATAGTGCTATACTCTTTTATGTAGATGTCATAGTTTGATAAAGAATGATAGTGTCGAGAAACTTGTATGCTGTCTTGTTTTAAAATTGATCTAGACACAAGACTTTGTTGAAACTTATCTAGTCTTTTAGATAGCTTCTTGTCCTTTGTGATACTACTTCTCAGTTTTAGTTGAACTGCTTGTTTGCATGAGTTTTATTGTCATGTTTAATGTTTTGTACTAATTCTCCAAGTGGTCAAATCAAGATGACTGAAGCTGTTCTTTAAGCAGGTCCAACACTGATCGGTATTCTTCCTTATGCTGGGTTGAAGTTTTACATATATGAAGAACTGAAGAGGCATGTTCCTGAAGAACAACAAAAGTCAATTCTAATGCGCCTTTCTTGTGGAGCTCTGGCTGGTTTATTGGGTCAAACCTTCACATACCCCTTGGATGTTGTAAGGAGGCAGATGCAGGTATTGCTTCATGCCCATAAGCACCACTGGTAAAGTTCTGGTGCATTCCTTTTTTCGATCTGGAAAACAGAGAATTTGATAATATGTATGAGGTTTTAAAATCAGCTACTCAGTTGAACAATGGGCTAGTCAATTATGGATGCTGATACAAACACCTTCGGTTAGAAAACAGATTTTAGGTCTTTAACGCATCCTTAAATAATCCATTTTCTCTTCGGAGAGTTTCCTTCAAAATGTCGCACGAAAAGTTCCATGGTTGGCTAGAGAAACTTGAACAACACCAACCCTACACACCTATGGTAGAGTTTATGCTCCTATGCATCTCTGGTGGAATTCAACAGCATTCCTTTTTTCGCTCTGTGGCTGAAAAATAAATTTTTTGATAATACCTATGAGGTTTTAAAATCGGCTACTTTGTTGAACAATAAGATAGTCAATTAGGGATGCTGATACAATCACCTTTATGCGAAAACAGATTCTAGGTCTATAACGGCCATTACAAAGCCTTAATAGCCCATCCTTTAAAACAAAGTGTTACGCGAAAAATTCCATGGTGGGTTAGAGAAACATGACCAACACCAACTTAATTGATTTTGAATGATCTTCCCCTATGGTTAACTTACCTCATCAAACTGCAGTTAGGATTGTTTTTATGCCATTAGTTCGTTGTGGCGGGTTTTTAAAGGGGTTTATCAGTTTGTGTTTGGTGGCATGTAGGGTGATTAATTGCCAGTGCCGTACGTATTAACCCGTTATCTTTAGAACTTGATAAACTTTGGAACCCAACTTAATGAGCTTGACGGCTGATAAAAGATTAAATCAAGTCAATCCAAGGTGTTCAGTTCATATTACAAGACCCCTAGATCGAACTCGATTTAGACATTGTGATGATGATAATGTTGTGATCTGGGGACAGGCACCCCCCGACCTAAACTGTGTATATTGTGTTTAGGTTGAACATCTTCAACCTTCAATACAAGGTGGAGCCAGATACAGGAGCACGATGGAGGGCCTTGCTACCATTGTCCGCAATCAAGGGTTCACACAGTTGTTTGCTGGGCTAAGCATTAATTACATAAAGGTACGTTTCTCTAATATATTCATAATAGATGCGGTGAACTCTATTTTGGTGTTCCTGACTTAAAACTATGGAATGTCATTTCTAGTGCAACAAGTGCCCTTAATAAACAGATAAAACCCTAATTCTGCTCTGCATGAGATGTTAAGGATTTCTCAAACCCAAATGGGTTTGGCCTAATGGTCAAGGTTTTGGACTTAGGGATTTACTACCTTCTAGACTCAGGTTCAAACCTGCTATAAACTTTTATGGGGCCAATCTGTAGAGGCTTGCTTTCCCTATAATTATATGAGGTGTGTGTAAGTTGGCCTGAATACTCTGAGTTCTTGAAAAGGATATGATTTCTCGAGTCTCGACTTCTCTCAAGTCTCAACTAATTCAGTTGTTTTGTTATACATAAAGTGAAGCACTTAATAAAAAACTGAAGTATTTGGTGGAAGTCGAGAAATCAATTGCTTACCTTTGGGTGTGTTGATCTTCTTCTTGTTATGTACTACACTGTAAACGAGCCGAATCGAGCCGAGCTTTAGAATGTTCAAGTTCGTTCATTAAATTTTTAAACGAACTCGAGCCAAACTCAAACTCAATGAAAAGTTGACGAGCCGAGCTCGAGCCGAACTTGCCTAGGTTTGAGTCGAACTCGAACTTGTTCACGAGCCTTAACAAGGAAAAAATATTAGATATTTATGCTCTAATATAAGTCTAGAACTTCAAATAAAATCTATTTTGTACATAAATAAGTTCATACATGTATAAAATTATAAAAACATATTAGTAAAATTTAAGTTTATAATACTTTTATTGGTTTATGCAAGTACAAGTTATAAAACTTTCATTATGTATATGTAAAAGTTTATACATATCCAAGGTTATATATGAAATTCTTGTGAGATATACATATATTCCAAGTTCGCGAGCCTAATCGAGCCGAATATTGTCAAGTTCAGGTTCGGCTCGTTTATTAAACGAGCTTAAAATTGAAGTTCAGGTTCAGTTCGTTTAGTATCCAAATCGAACTCGAACGAGCTTTTACCGAGTCGAGCCTCGAATAATTCACGAAAGGCTCAGTTCATTTACAGCCCTATGTACTAGTCAATACTCAATAGATACTTAGGCTGTGTTTGGATGGCAGGGATTTTGAGGGGATTTTTTATGGTGACCAGGAATATGATTCCATAACTCTTAGATTCCCATGTTTGGGTAGTGATTGAATGGGAATATGATTCCTTATCTTCAAATCCATTAGCAATCAGATTCCCAAATAGAGGAGGAATCTCATACTTAGTAGCAGGATCCTTCTAAAATGGGCACGCTCCCTAGACGGGAGCTCGATTCTGCGCTTCCGAGACGGGAGCTTGACGGGAGCTCGCTCCCATCTAGACGGGAACCCGCTCCTAAATAGGATGGGAGCTTCCACATTAATCGTAAGGACGAAATTCTCACTTCTCTTTCCAAAGATATGCAAGGAAGAAGGATAAGAAAAAAGAAGCAAGAAAGATTTAGGACTCTCTTTCTTGTCTCATATTCTACTACTTATCTACATGTTTAATCCATATATTTGGCACAAAACAATCTCTTGGGATGTCATTTCTGACTCATGTTTATACTTTATACATATAAAATGCTTACGTACGCGCTCCCTTTGCAACTATAAAACATATGTACAATTCATATAATATATATAAGTTTATTCATATATGTTTATTTAGTATTAAATATTCCCTCGCCACTCCCAACCTAGGGAGCTTCTACATACCCCCGCTCCCCCGCACCCGCCCCCGCTTCCGCCCCCGTCCCCGCTCCCGCTTCGTGCAACTAAGATCTCATACCTCCCCTACCCCCCCGGGAATATGAGTTAACAAGGTAATCTAATTAGTAGGGGAAAAGGGAAAGTTATATCGATACCTCCTATACCCTCAAGATTTTTTCACATTGATTTTTTTTTTTCCTTGCATCCCAATTTTCCCTTCAACCCCAAGCCCAGGTTGATATTTTTCCTTCCAATCCTTCTTTCTATTCCCGCCTTTTATTTTGCAGTGATGGCACGCACTCCTTTGACAAAAAAGAAAAAACACATGACGAGAGGAATCTAGAAAGTAAAAAATTATTAAAAAAAATTTAAAAAGTTCACTAAAGACAAAAATAATCCAATTTTTTTTTGTGGATTATTGGTTTATTTTTGCTTTTGCACAAAAATTTTAGTTTGGTTAATAATTTTTTACTTTTTAAATTCTTCTCGTCGAGATGAACCAATAATCCACCAAAAAAAAAAAAAAAATGACGCGAAAATAATAAATGCTAATTTTTTGTGATGGAGACAAAAAATCAGTAACACCTGTCTTCTATCTTCTAACTAGTTCTGCATAATACCACACAAAAATACTTAATTTGATAGACTAATGTTCTAGTAGTTCATATTTACAATAATCGTTTGACAATTTTTTAGGAAATTGATATTGACACTCCCTTTTTCTCTATTAGATGAAATGAAATTATTAAACCACCCTTACCCTTGTACTTTATAATTATATTTTCCTCTTACTTCCATAATTATAAGGATGGTTTAGTAAGTTCAACTAATAGAGGAGAAAAAAAAAAGGGAGTACCAATATCAAAATGGGTAGTGTCCATATCAATTCTTTTTTCTAAAAAGTTGTTTAACTGTTTGTTGGTGTTTTAATAGTTTGACATTTTTAGCAATCTACTATTGTTCAACTATTGATTTTCAGGTCGTGATATTTAATATTAGCTGTCAAAGGGTATTCCAGGAAAATGAAGTAAAAATGTATTCCATTACTTTACTTTGAATGGTCAAACCAAACGCTTGAATGAGAACCTATCCTTTTTTTCCTTTGTAACATTCCCACATGAACCAAACACATGAATTAGATTACTCATGTATCACAGCCTTAGCTTTACATCTTCCATGAATTGAAAACCATTTTCAAAAGATCAGCAGAACGGTATTTATGATGGTATCCCCTGGCCGAGTCATGTTTTGTCTTCTTTTTTTGTTACAAAAGATGGAAGTGCAGGTATGGTACCCACGCGGGGTGGTGTTAGATGTTAGCCGCTTATATAAGGGGCTATGGGACTCGAACCTTGGCCTTGTCCAACCGGGTTCTGAGTTCCAACCCCTCATTGGTCATGGTCTGTAGTACGATAGCTAAGAAGAGAAGCAAAGTGGAGTATATACTATTCCTTGATTGTGGGTATAATACTAGAGAATAGTTCTTATAAATCTATTTAGAAGAGGTGTTATGACTAATGATAGCGTTTAAAATTTTGTTGCCAGATTGTTCCTTCTGTTGCAATTGGTTTCACGATATACGACACAATGAAGTCCTGGCTTAACATACCATCACGACAGAAGTCGCAATCACTGTCCACTGCTTAATTTAATTTCAAGATCACCGAGATGCACCACCACATACCTATCCTCGTGTTGATGATGCTATACCAGGATTAAACAAAATAGCATAGGCAATTGTCAGGAAAATTGGCTGTTCACATAAAGGCATTTGACTTCTGATTGTCTCTGATCCTTGCATTGCAGGAAAGACGAATTGTAATGGATGATTATATTCTTTCATCATCTTTTGGCTAAAGATCACGTATTATCTGCTGAGGGATTATTTTATTTTGGATTGAATCTTTAAAAGATTCCATGAAATGGTAGTTTTTCCCAGTTGGGGTGTTGCTGCGAGAGTTTTATTTTGATGTTTGACCCTACTTTTGGGTGATTTCAACACCAAACACCTACAATGTATGAAATTTGGTGGACGCATGAATAGAGAGACCAATCAATTTTCTTGCTTGTGATATTCTTTTAGGCAAAATGATGTTATTACAGTTTACTTGATGATCCCAACCCTTTTTTCTGTACTGGGTATGTTTAGAATCTAATGCAAATAAACCATATTGATTTTTTATGAAGACTTCACCGAATTGTATTTCTCGTACGGTCCTTTTCTGTTGTGACATGGTTCATTCGGGTTGCTTTCGGTTATTATCATTGAAGGGGGGGGAGCATGGGACGAGGATTCCTTTCTTAAATAATCTAACTGGAAAAAGTGGGAGGGAGTAGGTAAAAAACGATAGGAAGAATTGCCGTAAAATGGCGGCGGTAGGTGCAAATATTTGCCGTTCAATGGACCACTCTCTAGAAATCGCTCCTAATATGACACGCACAATTTTAATTGCACATACATGGTACTCATAATAATGTTGACCGATATACTCTCTTCTTGAATTTGCACCAACGTGTGCAATGAATTTGTTGACGAGTGCAACCGTTGTTCATGTAGAGTACAACAAAAGTGGACGAAGGGTGCAATGGTCAGAAAATCTTCCTAGAAAGTGTGACTTGCACCCTTCTTGAATTTGGACCAATGTGGGTGCAATGAATTTGGTGAGGAGTGCAACCGTCGTCCATGTAGAGTACAACAAGTCAACAGAAGTGGACGAATGGTGCAATGGTCAGAACAATCTTCCCAGAAAATGTGACTTGGCCACGCACTGCAATCACATTTAGATCAATATGGGTGCAATGAATTTGTTGAGAAGTGCAACCGTTTTTTATGTAGAGTGTAACAAAGTGGACGAAGGGTGAAATGGTCAGAAAATCTTTTCAAAAAATGTGACTTAACTTGTAACGCCCCGATAATTCGGAAGCATTAATTAAGATAACTAATAAGGATTAATTTAATAAAAAGAGTTTCCATCAGAGTGCACGTTGGAAAACGTGAAGTGCAGCCCATTACAAAATACTTAGTACGGTTTGAGAAATTAATATTACAGATCCAACATTAAAATAAAAGGGGGTGGGTTCTACAGATTAAGGTTTAACTCTGGATTCCACGGCTCCTCCTGAGCTTGTTCTGCCGGAAAAACTCTCGGCTCCGAAATAATCGTCTCCTGCGGCACCAACGGTACCTGCTTGATCACAATCTGACACAATACGTCCGAGTCGCAAAGCAACATCATGGTATTATGCCAGGGTCACACGAAGTGTAACACCGTGAGCGATAAATCACTCAATAGCTACTCTAACCCTCCCAACCCTTGCTTAACATGCACGTACAACATATATGATTGAAAAGCAGTAATTAAAGGAATAAACAGGAAATAAATCGTAAAACAGAAATTAAACACATAGCTGATTTCATTACTAGCCATTAACTTACATGTTCATCTAAGTTCTCAACCTAGAGAACTTTCCTCCCAAATAACCACTAAGGACTATGACCAATCCGTGATATACTCCCCCCTTGCTTGCCCTGACTGGGAGCCCCAACGGAAGGTATAAGTTACTTACTTAATCCAACCGTCAGCCGCCTCGCAAGGATGAATTTCCCAGGGACTGACTGTACCACTGGGCTACGAGTGACAACTGTCAGCTCCTGTAGGTATATAGCCGTGACTCGGTCTATAATACATCCACACTTTTAACGCCTCAGAATTCAAATGAAGTAATCACAGATTGTCATATCCTAGGGTTTCGAAATCCTGGCAGGCTGCCAAACAATCCTCCGAAACAAATCACTTGGCGGAACTGCCATTCAACAACAATCTCGGGGTAACTCCCCATCAATCAATTCCAATTCACTTTTCCATTAACCTCATCGTCTATGTGATATCCACGTACGATCACCCAACCCGGGAACCTAGTTGTCCATTCTAACATTCAACACGTTTATGAAAAGTGCACTTAACAGTAGAAGCAAAGCGATAACGATATCACAAGGGTCACAACCGAATATCTCGATTCACAAGTTCACGAAATTCAAGTAATCGAAAACCAAGGGTCTAAACGTAATAAATTCAAACTACAGGGACCAAAATGTAATTTACCAAACTATTGTGGTCAAAATGTAACTTAAATAAAGTAAGGGTCACCAACGTCATTTTAAATAAGTACAAGGGTGTCCAACATAATTTCACGACTCTAGGGTCCTTAGCGTAATTTATAAACTTTGGGGGCCTTTTTGTAAATAAACATAATACAAGGGCAATAATGTAATTTTGCCACCGACAAGGGTAAATACGTAAAAATACTTTATTTTAGGTAGTAAAGTCCTAACCTGTCATAAAATGCAATTCCTTGATTTTCTTACTAAGTACAAAACTACACATTATGTAATTTACACACACAAGGGCAAAATGGTCATTTTACACCACGAATGGTATTTTAGAAATTTTGATACGCTCATAAACGTCCACTAATGAAATTTAATTGATAAAAAGTAGGGACATAAATATCTTTGTAGATTAAGCCACATACTTTATAAAACTACACTTTTAACCCTTAAGTTTAAAACTAAGAACAAGAACAAGGTTAAACATAACATGAACACATTAAATCTCACATAAACACTTTGAATAAGTCCTAATCATGCTTGAGAAGTTAAACACATGAACCAAAATGAATCTAGGGCTTAATATGCATGAAAAACATGGTTTAGGGTCAAAACCGTCGAAACTAGGAACACAAGGGGCTAAACTGTAATTACAGAATTTAAGTCAAAACTGGAGGGAACATTCTGTACCCGTAGTCCGGACGGGGATAAGGGTGGTCCGGACTATCGTCACCGAAAAACAAAGCAACATGTGTTTTGTTCGGGTTTCGTGAAACCCTTGACTTGGGGCTTTAACCCATCAACTATAAACTACTCCTAGACTATTCTAACTCATTCAAAAGCTTGGAATAGGTTGGGTACGAGTTTCTACCTTTGGTCCGGACGAAAAGCTTGACGGTAAGGTCCGGTGGTATTTCGAGTGGCAATGAAGAACTCCATTGCGAACAGAATCTTTGGGCTGCGCTATCGGGTTCAAACCTCGTCCGTTTCCAGCGATTCTTGTGTCTAAAGCGAAGCTCTCGAAGTGCTCTACAACGTTGATGAAGAAGTCTAAGCCTAAAACGCACTCCAACAATGAGAAAAATGAAGATTTGTAAAGGTTCAGTGAGCTGCTTGGTTTGACTAGACCAGAAACTTCGGGCCGCAATAACGTGGTCATTTCTCAACCGTTTTGAGTGATTCTTGAACCTAAAATGAAGGGCTTGAAGTGATCTACAATCTTCGTGAAGGAATCTAAACGGAAATCCACTTTAACGAGGAGAAAAATGAAGATTTGTGAAAGGTTAGTGAGCTATCAGGAAAATTTACCCGAGATTTTTACTGGATTTTGGATGGCTATATCTCACTCAAAAATCAACCTATTTGGATGATTCTTGTGTCTAAATTCAAGAGATTCAAACCCTCTACAATGTTGGTGAAGAAATGTAAACTCAAAAACGATTGGAACAAGAAGTAAAATGAAGATTTACAGAGGGGCAGAGAGCTGTCTGGAAAATGTACCCGAGAAAATAACTGAACTTTGGATGGCTATAACTCACTCAAAACTCAACCGATTTGGATGATTCTTGTGTCGAAATCGAAGTACTCGACGCCCTCTACAACTTTTGTTTAGAAACTTAATCCTAAAAATGACTTTACCTAGGAGGAAATTGGCCATGAAAATGGATGCGTGTTATGGACGAGAATTGGAAAACGTGGCGGTGATCTCTCTCCTCTTTTCTCCTCCTTTCTTCTTCTTTTCCAGAATTTCTCAATCTCTCCCTCTTCCTCTGCAGAAAATAATGAGGGGAATGGGGTGGTGGGTTTATGTAGGGGAAATGGGGTTGGTGGTGGAGTGTTGGTTTGGTGTGATGGGAGAGGTGGAGTGAAGTGTGGTAGGAGGTGGAGTGTGGAAGGTGAGTTGGTGAGTGGAAGTGATGGGTGGAGTGTGGGAGTAATTTTGGGGGGGCGGGGGCAGCATGGGACGCGACGCGATGCAGTACAATTTACTCCGAGCAGTGTTTGAACTGTCCGGGTTTCGGTCTCAGAAAATTACCAAAATATTCGTGCAAACTTGGAAAATCGTGGGCAACGTCACCATGTGCTCAGAATCGTTTGGAAAAATCTTGAAAGTAGAACACGCATTACGATGCGGTCGCCATGTGAGCGTATCTGGTTGACTCGGGTCCCACAACTGTAGTAGTCGTGCTAGTGTCATCTGTGTAGCTCAAAATCATCCTCCGCATTACGCACATTATTCTGGCCGTTCGTCCGGGCCCACTGGTGACAAGTCGGTTGAAATCATTCTGTGCACCTCGAGCACCAACTCGTCTTAAAGGAAAAAATAAATAAATAAATAACTAAATAAATAAACAAATAAGAGACCCGCAAATGGTCAACTAAAGTCAAAATTGGGTAAAATTAAATTAGGAAAATTAATATTTACAAATATCACAAATTTTATTTTTTTGAAAATTTGGGATATTACATAACTACACTGCAACCACATTTGTTAAAGAGTATGGGTGCAATGAATTTGTTGATGAGTGCAATCGTTTTCCATGTAGGGTGCAACTAAAGTGGACGAAGGGTGCAACAGAATATCTTTCGAAGGTAGTTGCGTCCAACAGTATTTCTCATGCCATGTTATGGCAATTATTATTGCTCTTCCGATTGATTTGTGATTATGAAAAAGTATACCCTTAAAACGCAATAATTTGCTCCTACCGCCAACTTTTGGCAATTTTCCCAAAGCGATATGATATAAGTGGCGACTCCAAAAAAATTTCTTGTTAATAACTCAGGAAGTATAGACCAGTTGTCCGTTAAATTTTTGCGATAAAGTCATTTTTATTATATTTAATTTTTTTTTACTGACCTACAACACTTACGGTTCAAATCAATGGATTACCAAGTGCACAATTGTATACTATTTCTTCCTAATTCTCTCAAATGATAGGATATTGAATTTTACATGAAAATCAAATGAAATAGATCAATTACGTAAAAGTATTTGATGGGCCTCATTTTCTCCAAGCCTACATGGATAATTATTTTAAAATTATTTAACGGTTCGGATCGTTTGTGTGAGACTTGAAAGTTGGCCTCACAAAACTGCATTTCGCGAAGCACTTGGCTTGGCCCCAAAATGTCACCGTTTTGGGTGCTCTGCATGGTGCAGTGCATTATCTACTCTGCAAGCCCCCACTACCAGGGAGGAGTTTTGTTGACTCTTACATCATTGACATAAAATACAGAAAAACATGAGGTGCGCATTTACGCACCCAATATGCTAAAAGGGACTAACTGATTTTGCACAGACCATGAACCGATGGGCATGCAAGGCCCACTTCGGGTCCCGTAAGGATGATCCGAGCTTTTTAATAATTTTTAGAAAAGAAACTGATTGGGCCTATGAAAAATTAGCTCAATCTGATATGAACCCGATTAGATACGGGATCAGTTTTAAGGGATAAAATAGTAAGGGGATAAGATAGTATAGGGTATTATTTAGAAAATGTGGACCAACATTAATGTGACATTTATGGAGGGGAATTAAATAGTACTTGGTTTGGATGAATGGTGGATAAGGTTAGGCGGATGATGCAAAAACCTGGCAAAGGGCGTTCCACTAACAAAAAACAGTTTTTTTCTAAAAACCGAGACAGGTCATTCTCTCACAATACATCTCATAAAAAAATCGTGAAAAAAAGCCAATTTTTTCAAAAAACCACCTTACTGGAACACCTTTATTTGCCCTTGTGCATGGTCATATTAGATTTTATACTATAAAATAAATACATAAATACAAGACAAGTTAAATTAATTGTACTTGTCAACAAATATATATGATATAATAATTCATTTTATTTAATTATATGTAAAATAAAAATATTTAATTATTCCTTTTTTAATTATTCATTTTAATAATTATGCATACCATCTAATGTTTTGATACACAAGTACAAAGGCTTAAAAAAAAAAAAACTACTAATTCAAGAAAAGAACAATTTATAACAATGTAAAATACTTTCGTTTCAAATTTTTAATTTTTTTCGCTTCGAATTAAAGATCTCGATTAGTAGTTTAATTTAGTGTAAATAAAAATAAAAAATTATGTGCGAAAATACTTTATTGTTTGATCTGAAGGAAATTGTATGTCTATGGTTTCTTGGAAATGAGAGAGCACCGGGATAGATGGCTATTAATTGGTTGGGGGATAACTCATTCGGGTCCTCCAAAATTTGCCAAACCTAGGATGCGGAGTGGACCCGGGATCAGTGGTCCGGGTCCACCGCAACCAAATGAGGCCTATGTGTAGATACTCGATCCAATTTATTTAATTTTTTTTATTCAAATTAAATGAACGCTCAGATTCCTGGAATAGACTCCGTGTGTTTGTTGGTCCAGGGTCGCCTATAGACGGACTTGCACAGTGCACACGGTGCGTACATTAATACCCCGCTCATCAAATCATAATACCCCGAGTCAGACATTTCATTGGGGACGAAGACCTATTCCTGGGGGAAAAAAAAAAAACCCTTTTGCTCTCTCTATCCTCCTCATCTTCTTGTCTCTCTTCATTTTTTACTCCTAGGCTATAACTATTATTGCACCATCATAGATATATATATATACTATATATACACTTCTTTACATATCCGTTTATAGATAGTTCGAGAGGGAAGGGGGGGGAGGAAAGAGTGAGAAAGATCGGACTTTTACCAGTCCCTTGGGAGCAAGTGATGGCTTTGAGGCGCCTTTTCACGCAGGTCGGTTTAATCTTCATTTGCAAATTGCAAATCATAATTGTTTATACACTCCCTATGGGTTATTCCGAGAAAACCCTAATCTTATCGTTCTCTAGGGTTTTCAGACAAATAACCCATGAGTTGATTGGTCTGTTTCGGCTGTTTACAAACGTTTCTTTATAGTCTTGTAGTAGCTGTTAAAGCTGGAGTTTTTCCCAGTAATCTAGTTTTGTGTGGAAATATTGCACACTTTCCATACGAAGTAGCGGCTTTTGTGCATATATCGCAGTTTTATTTCATAGCTCTCTTACGGTTGTAATTGCTCTACTCTGAAAATGGTTCCTTTTTTTTCCCCAGATTTTAGAGTTTTGAGGTTTAGCCGTTTAGGGTCGTTGAGTTTGACTACGGAAAATTTATTTGTCAGTTGTTCGGATGCTAAAATCTAATGCTTCCATTGAGGGGCACACGTTTCGAGTTCTGATGTTTTTTGTTTTTTCACTTCTTTCGTTTTGTTGGTGCAGGTTTCAAAAGAGCCATTTAACTGTTTGGTTGCAAGATCTTATCTCATTTCGCAGAGGTTTGGAGGTGTGTATGATTAGTTGTCTTCCTTGATATGTGTTGGTGTTGTAACTGTTTACTTTGCTGTTTATTTCTCTATTTTGATGGTACATTAATGGATGTAGTCAGTTCACTAAACCAGATATAGTTTTTGTTGTAGACTTATCACGTGTAGTTGATTTCTAGAAGTACTGAGATTGTAAATAGAACTATGTGGTTGATGCATTTTGTAGGGTCTTGTCACTTTCTTCCATTTAGACAACATAGATTGATGCTTGTTGCTATTCTCTCCTCCCAACAATTTATACCCCTTTTGCTACAATGATATTCGAGTTCTATCTATTGAATAATGAGAGAGTGAATGGTAATTGGTTACTATTCAAGCTCGTTACTGTGAAGTGTGAATGCTGAAAATAGTTTTAGCGAAATTACTGTTATTAGAGAAGCACGGACATGAGACACAACATGGATACCGACACAACACAGGACATAGCGGTGTGGGAAAAGGCAAAAAACAAAAGATGTATGATATTATCAACTGGCTTTTATCAAACAGAAATTAGAAAAGTTATTACTAATTCAACAGGAAACAACGTTTTTTATGCCTAAGTTTAAGATTATTTATCGCAGAGTGCAGACTAGAGCAACCATCGAGTTTGTAATGCAACAAACAAGAGCAACACGAACTCACTAATCTCATCTTCCTATTACTCAGTTTAGACTCAATGCAAATACACGAGTTGCATTTGTCATGTGTCCTTGGATTTGTGTGCACCCAGGAGACAGGACATGGATTTCTGAACCACTGGCCGTTGCATCCAATAAAAGATATTAGTTAGAAAGCATATTATATGCTGTTTAGGTATCAATCATGTATTCAATGGCTGATAGATTTTGTACCAACATCGGTCATCCTTAATTAAGTTCGGGGCTAAAAATTGATTCAGGTCTATCTTAAATTCGTGGGTTTTGACTTTGCATGGTGGGCGTCCATATACAGATATACCTGAGGTCATCATTAAAAAAATTTGGAAAACATATGTTGTATTCATTTGTCGATTTTTCTTAGCTTACAACCTTCCTTATTCTATTGGAGTTCTGAGCATATTCGAGTTTAAACTTTGTGTCGTAAACACATTTTCTGCATCCGAATTGTAGGTATCCAATATTCTTGAGTATTGGAAGCTATTTATCATTATTATTTTTGGCATGTTGAATGGTCAAGAATCTCAAGATTGTTTTGCTAAATCATTTCATGCACGTTTGATATGGCCATGTTGAAAGGATTCAGCATGCACTGGTATCTACTTCTATTATAATGGAAAAAATATATGGGAAGGGCAAATGATGAAATGATATAATTGTTTTCCTTATTTTTGGCCAGAAGACTTTTGAATTTTTCTTTTATATCTTCGTGTTACTTTTGTCTAGAAAAATATAGGCTGTGTTGATAAGCAACTAAAGAAGAATTTTTTTTTATAAGTAAGCTACTAAAGAAGAAACTAGTAAGGATAAAATTACCAGTTCTCCTTTAATATGGGTTCTTGTCACTTGTCTTCTCATATCTAGTATTTTCCTATCTTGTTACTTCTTAATAAAAAATTGGTTCTCTCTCTAGGTAATGGATTATGATCCTACTATGATTTTGTGACTAATTGACTATATGTCCAGTTCTTGCTCCCAAGTTTCAACAATTACACATGATCTCAAAAGTTTAATTACGGATTTGGGAGTCGGCATTGAAAACCGAACTACTCAACAATAATATACTTCACTAGGTGCAACCCTTTCTTTCACGCAAGATGGAAACACTGGAAATCCACATGTGCAGGTCAGAAGAATGCGTACAGGGAACAAATGCAAAGACTTGAACCCGATACCTCTTTAAGTCATAGATATGATGCCATGTTAGATAACCAATAGTCTTGAAACTTATCCAATGCTATTCGTTGGTTTCGCGGCAAACCGTTTGATGTAGGACAAGTAGGGGGTACTCTCCTACGCGTAGCTTATCCAAAATCAGAACTATGACAGCAGTAGTAAGCAGGCTGTTCAAGTCAGTTTTCGTGGGTTTTTTGTGGTGCAAAAGAGGGTTAAGAATGTGGGACTTTAAGAGTTGATGTTAGGGTTATGAAAAGATAAGGTTTTAGGAAGAAAAACCTTGGATTCGGGGCTGTTTTGATGGCTGTTCTGGGGACTGTGAATAGGACCCGAGAACAGTAACTTGTACGCGAAGACGGAGAAAGTGAAAGAGAAGAGGAAGAGAGAGAGATCAGAGATGCTTCAACCTCACAAGGGTTAGTCATTTTCACACACATAGAACATGAATTTAGAAACTAGTCATACTTAGTAACTACTAATATTCTAAACCAACTAGGAATAGGAATTCTTGTTCTTCTCTATTCGGAATAGGAAACTAACTATTTTATTACTAAATTATGACTAATCCAGTACTTATTAAATTACCAAAACACCCTTAACTATAAATATGACCAGTATCATACTTAACCCTATAAATATCAATGAGACTCTTAGAATTGGAGGCATCCGTATAAGTTAATCCAATTGCCCCCTGTTAGTTCGGCTCTTAGTAGCAGGATCCTTCTAAAATGGTGAGCTCGCTAGACAGCAGCTCAAATCTGCTCCCGAGACCGGAGCTCGACGGAAGCTCACTCCCATCCAAACGGAACCCGCTCCTAAATAGGATGAGAGCTTCTACACTAATCTTAACGACGAAATTCTTGCTTCTCTTTCCATATGCAAGCAGGAAGAAAAACAAAAAAACTAAGAAAGATTTAGGACTCTTTCTCTTCTTGTGTTCTACTCTACTTATCTACTTGTTTAGTCCATATATTTGGCTTAAAAAACTCTATTGGGATGTCATTTCTCACTCATGTTAATGTATATTAAATGTTTATATGCACGCTCGCTTTGCAACTATAAAACACAGGTACAATACATATAAATTTATTCATTAAATACTCCCTCGCCGCTCGCAAACTTGGGAGCTTCTACATCCCGCTGCCGCCCCCGTCCCCGCTTCCGCTTCGTGCAGCTTAGGTTCGGCTTGAAACTAAAACAACTTCCATAATCATGTTCTTTCTTGCTCCCTTTATGGACTGCATCGTCGTTGAGGAAATGGACCCAGTTATATATAAGTTGACAATGATTTATCCAGATTCCAGCACATGACACGTCTTTTCAGACTCATTTAGTAGTTGTGTCTGAATTAATCTCAAACTCATTTGTAATTGTGTCAAATTAATCTTCCAACTCATAGTCCGATTCAACTTTTAATTCATAAATGTAGGATTCCTACAAATAGAATTTTAATCTCTATTCCAAATGTATGATTTTAATTCATGATTCCAAACTCCATTTGCTGACCATTTTTTTTCATGATAACAATTGATTGTTTTACCTTTCTGCAGGGAATAGACCTTCAGGTACTCATGAAAGGTTTCATTCGAGCTACGTTGGTAGTTTAGCTCGCAGAATACGTGATACAAATGGATCAAATGACCTTGCATACCTTAAAGAGCTCGGTCATAGAAATGATCCTGAAGCTGTGATAAGGCTGTTTGAAAGTCAACCTTCATTGCACTCTAACCCATCAGCACTTTCTGAATATGTTAAAGCATTGGTTAAGGTTGACAGGTTGGACGAAAGTGAGTTGGTCAGGACATTGCAGAGAGGTGGGTATAACTAGGAGAAGACTGCTTCGTCCTTATGATTTCTCTTTTCCCAATTTTTTTACGTCCTTTTCGTTTTCCCTCAATTTCACCAACTAAGCAAGAGAATGCAGGGATTGCAGGCACTGCTAACTCGCAAGCTGGGGAAGAAAGTATAGGTGGTCTTTCAGCTTTTAGGAACATGGGAAAATCTACAAAAGAAGGTGTTCTTGGAACCGCCAGTGCACCTTTACATATGGTAACTTCAGAAGGGGGGCATTTCAAGGAACAATTGTGGCGGACATTCCGAACCCTGGGCATGGCCTTTCTGTTGATTTCTGGTGTAGGAGCACTCATTGAGGACAGAGGAATTAGTAAAGGTAATAATTCGTTCTAATGTTGCAGGTGCCTTGGCAATCTGGTTCCTATACATGTATCATATATGCTTTGGTGATAAGTTTCCTCTCTTCTTTTCTTTTCTGAGATGCTGGTTTTACAGGACTTGGTCTAAATGAGGAGGTGCAACCCAGCATGGAATCTAACACAAAATTTAGTGACGTGAAAGGTGTTGATGAGGCAAAAGCTGAGCTAGAAGAAATTGTTCACTATCTTCGGGACCCTAAGGTAATATGAGTTGGGGCTTGTGGTATGCATCCCTCTTTCTTTGTTTGGTTCTGGTTTTAGCTTAGTTACCCGTGTCACTTTAAGAAATTCCCTGTATTGCTCCCTCTCTCTGTTGCTGTACCTATTCTCTTATTTATAGTTCCCTGTCTAAGATGGCGAAGTAGCTATTAACGTTGCACAACATGCCTGTCCATAATATGGCGCTTCCACATTTTTTTCTCTCGAATGTGCTTATTCATTTCGTTTTGCATTATCCTTTTTGGGAGAATTCCAAACTGTGTGTAGAATTGTACAATAGGAATTTGAAGCATGTGTTACCCTGTTAGTATACATAAATTAAAGTTCGCCTTGACTATATGGAAAAGTCGAAATCCCTAATCTTTTTTTTTTTCTTTTGAAAGTGGAATCTTCGAAAACTCTAATCTTAACTTTTGTATTTTGCAGCGCTTCACTCGTCTTGGTGGCAAGCTTCCAAAAGGTGTTTTGCTTGTCGGTCCACCTGGCACTGGCAAGACTATGTTAGCAAGGGCTATAGCAGGAGAAGCTGGAGTGCCTTTTTTCTCGTGCAGTGGCAGTGAATTTGAGGAAATGTTTGTGGGTGTTGGAGCCCGAAGGGTGAGAGATCTCTTTGCTGCAGCAAAGAAGCGGTCACCATGTATCATATTCATTGATGAGATAGATGCCATAGGGGGGAGCCGTAACCCAAAGGACCAGCAGTACATGAAGATGACCTTGAATCAGTTGCTTGTTGAACTTGATGGCTTCAAACAAAATGACGGGATCATTGTGATTGCTGCAACTAATTTCCCAGAGTCATTGGATAAGGCGCTGGTGAGACCTGGACGGTTTGATCGTAACATCGTTGTCCCGAATCCGGATGTTGAAGGGCGGAGACAGATTTTAGAATCTCATATGTCGAAGGTATTGTTCCTCTTGCAGAATTGTTTTGTTCGCTTAGGAGAGTAGGCCAAAGTATGGAAAGGGATGATTCTCATCTAGCAAAATACAAAAATTGTTGATCTACTACATAGTCTTGTTCTTGTGTCTTTCTACCTTTGGCAGTTGGCTTGGGTTATTTGTTTACTATTTCGCAATTGGGGGTTGTATTTTAACTCTCATAGGTCTTGTTCTCGTGTCGCTTTGGGTGAACCCTTTTTTGCCACCCTCAGTATATACTAGATCTAGAGAAAGGCGGGAATAAGGAAGTATGTTCAGGGCTCATGTTCAGAAAGAAAGAAGTGAGATAGGTATAGATGTCTTGTACAATCTGAACCGACCTTGATGATCATTGATCGATGGTTCGTCGCTTTGATAAGATCTTAGCTTGTCAGTGGACACATAGGGTATTTTGGCGTGAATATACTTGTGTGACTCTCTTCCTTGACTGTAGTTCATCTGATTATTTAACCTCACAGCTCTTTTGTTCACTTCTTCCTTATCCCATGATTCCCCAGGGAGGATGTTCGTGGAAGCCATATAATCACCTTGACATGTATGGCTTAGCCTTACATTTACATACTTACGTCACAGCTGTTTCGAAGACTAAAATCCATCTGACCTTTCTGATAGAAGTGCATGCATGCATGTTGCATGTTATGGAGTATGTCTTACTACCTCTGTTAGTACTTAGAGAGAGAGTGTTAACCCTAACACGCGTGACTACTATTTATATCATTGAGTAACTCATTACACAAATTAGATAAGCAATGTGGGTGGGACGACACACACTATTCTAACACTCCCCCTCAAGCTGTATGGTGACATATGGTTATAGGAAACAAAGGGATGGTGACAGATGGTTAAAGGAAATAAATTGAGTAATAGGATGCATAGTGCATAAACGAATACCTTTACGGTGAGCAATAGGAAGATCAAGATCGTCTGGATCCCGCAACGGAGGGGAAGACAGAGCGGTGGGCGAATGTGGGATTGTTTGCTCAGATGGCTCCAGCTTAGATGGTGCTGGCTGAGATGGCATTAGTGGCTCAGGCTGAGATGACACTGGTAGAATTTTAGGACAACGAGCAAATACTTGCAAAGGTTTTGGTAGAGCACCAGTACCTGACGAGACAGCTATACAAAACATAGACTTAGATGCAAGCCGATCATTGGTAGCGATAGGCTCCAAATAAAACAGGAGTGACTCATTAAATGTGACATCAACACACACGAAATGACGACATGATGACGTAAAGATAGAGAGTAACACATACGCTTTCTGAGTCCGAGAGTAACCAAGAAAAATGCACTTAATGGAGCAAGGGTTGAGTTTGCTCCGCTCAGGATCCAGAGCATGAACATAACATGTGCATCCAAAAATTCGAAGGGGGTAATGAGTGGAGGGGACGACCAGGAAACAATATCTTATAAGGTATCTGACCTCCATGGACAGTAGAGGGCATACGATTAATCAAATAGCGGGCGGTAAGAACCGCGTCACTCCAATAAATCTTAGGAACTTGCATTTGAAATAACATTGCACGCATTAACTTCTGATAAATGCCGGATCTTGCGTTCTCCACTCCATTTTGTTGTGGAGTCTGAGCACAAGAGGACTGGTGATAATACTATGATCATCAAAGAACTAAGAAAGAACATTTTTAAAATATTCACGGGCATTATCAGAACGAAATATGCGAATGCAAGTATCAAACTGAGTTTTGATTTCCATATAAATAACTTAAAAATAGAAGATAACTCGGACCTATCTTTCATAAGATAAAGGTAGGTAACACGAGAGAAATCATCGACAAAAATGACATAATACTGAAAGCCAAAAATGTTAGGAACATGCATTGGGCCCCAAATATCAGAATGAATTAACTCAAAAGGACGCGACGCACGACTCTCAACCCTAGGATAAAAAGACACTCTATGATGTTTGCTAAACTCACAGACTTCACACGGCAAAGCATCCACACGGCTACATGAAGGCACTAGCCTTTTAAGGTTATGAAGTGATGGATGACCAAGACAACAATGATGTTGATATGGTGACACTGATGACTGAAGAGCAACATAGCTAGGGTTTACATCATCGGTAAAGTAATACATGCCACCACGTTCAACACCGCTACCAATCTTCCTCCCTGTCTTGAGATCCTGAAACACACAACCATTAGGGAAGAATGTGACAGAGCAATTCAAAGATTTGGTAAGTTTACTAACAGACATAAGATTTAATGGTAAACGAGGAACTTACAGTACGTAGTCCAAAGTAAGAGAAGAAGTAACATGAACAGAACCCAAACCAGTAACATTGGTGGTAGAACCATCAGCTAAGGTAACACGAGATGGTTTACCGAGAGATTGACAACCGGAAAGAATAGGAAGGAGTACCAGTCATATGATCAAATTCACCAGAATCAATAACCCAATTATGAGAAGAAAGAGAAGACGCAATGCAAGCAACGGAGGGCCTTGTCTGAGCAAACATATCAGTGGAGGAAGAAGCCTCAGTGGACGGTAGAATCGACATAAGGCGCTGGTACTCCTCTGCTGAGATTGTCACCCTACTGTCAGTAGAAGAAAGAGTAAACTGTCCAGCATCCTCAGAAATAGCAACCTGATGAGCTCGGGGAAAACCATAAAGATCATAACAATACTCAACTGTATGATTTGTACCCCCACAATGGGTACACTATCGAGTACCATAATTAGAACTACCTCTTCCTGACATGCAACCATAACCATAACCACCATGACCAGAACCACGACCACGGAACTTAGAACCAAAACTAGAGCCAAAGACAGCAAAAACAACTGAAGAAGACTTCATCATAAACAAACCCAAACACTAACTCGAAATCCACTAACCGCCAAACAACCAACAAATTGATCAACTTCGTTACTATCCACTGTATGAAATCAACATCAAATCAACAATCTACTAAATCAACCAGCTTTCTATCAACACAACAATAGGAACAAGCTACCAACCAGTCAATCAACGGCAACCCACTAATCGATCAAACACGACAAACTCCAACAATCAACAATATCACACCACAACCATCAATTCTCAATACTCCTGATAGATCAGACTGCAACAGACCAGTAATCACAACCATCAACTCCATAGATCAATCAGAACTATCAACCAGTAAATAAGCTGAAACAAACACTATCCAACCAAAGAAGCTGAACAAAAATAACTTTGAAAGGTCCAACTTACATCAAAGTTAAGTAGAAGGTAGACAGATCATGAGCAGAGATGCTCAAAGATAACCAAAATTCATGAGAATCAACCACCAAAGCACACACGATTGTTGTTTCAGACCAAAAAGTCACAAGAAGATCACCAAATCACACGAATCTCAACCAAACAGCGAAATCAACTGATAACTGACGAGACTTGAAGCAATCTGGACTGATACATTCTGACGAGATCTGGTCACAATCGACGTTAGGGTTTTGGGCTTTGTTGGGTGATGTTAGGGGTTTTGAGGTTTGTCGATTACGACGGTGAGGGTATAGATGATGGTGGCTAGGGTTAGGCTATGGTGATTAATAGGGTGGTTGAGGGATTTAGGTTAAGGTTTGGATTTAGGGTTAAGGTTGTATTAAGGGTGGCTTTGATACCATGTTGTTTGAGAGAGAGAGAGAGAGAGAGAGAGAGAAGTGTAAAGGGTGTTAAACTGTTAATTAACCCTAACACGCTTGACTATTATTTATATCATTGAGTAACATGTTACACAACTTAGATAAGCAATGTGGGACGACACACACTATTCTAACACCTTAGTTCAAGTTTATGATCCAATATTCATATAATTTTTGGCAGGTTTTGAAGGGCGATGATGTTGACATGATGATCATTGCTAGGGGAACTCCTGGATTCTCAGGTGCTGACCTCGCAAACTTGGTCAACATTGCAGCTCTCAAGGCTGCAATGGACGGTGCTAAAGCTGTGAGCATGGCCGATCTAGAATACGCAAAGGACAAGATCATGATGGGAAGCGAGCGTAAATCGGCTGTCATATCTGACGAGTCACGTAAGCTGACGGCCTTTCATGAAGGTGGCCATGCCCTGGTAGCTATCCACACTGATGGGGCCCTTCCAGTGCACAAGGCAACGATTGTCCCACGTGGCATGGCCCTGGGCATGGTTGCACAATTACCCGATAAGGATGAGACGAGTATTTCCCGTAAGCAAATGCTAGCTCGACTTGATGTTTGCATGGGGGGGAGAGTTGCAGAAGAGCTCATCTTCGGAGAAAATGAGGTTACTTCCGGTGCCTCTTCAGATCTTCAGAAAGCAACTAGTCTAGCTAGAGCCATGGTTACAAAATACGGCATGAGCAAGCAAGTTGGGGTTGTTACACACAATTATGACGATAATGGAAAGAGCATGAGCACTGAGACTAGGCTTCTTATAGAGAAGGAAGTGAGAGAACTCTTGGAAAGGGCTTATAATAATGCAAAAAACATTCTCATTACTCATAGCAAGGAGCACCATGCTCTTGCTAATGCTTTGCTTGAGCAGGAGACATTGACTGGGAGTCAGATCAAGGCTTTGCTCGCTCAAGTCAACTCTCAGCAACTACAGCAGCAGCATCAAGCGGTTGTCCAGCAGAATACTTCGCAATCCAACCCGGTGCCCCCTTCAACGCCCAATGCAGCGGCTTCTGCGGCCACGGCTGCAGCCGCTGCTGCCGCTGCTGCCGCTGCTGCTACTGCAGCAGCCAAGGCACAAGGAATTGCTCCGGTGGGGTCTTAGCTAGGAAGTTGCTGGTAAGATTTCTGTCAAGTCGCTTTTTTAATTATAACGTGCATATACTTTTTTTAAACGCAAAAAGCCCTTGTCTGTTTTCTAGGAGCACTATAGTTTGAAGCTGCCAGTGCTGTTCTATTTATATAGTTTGGAGGTCAAGTGCCAAGTGTAGCAGTTATGTACAAGTCCAGAGGACAATATTTAACAGTCCATTTTTTTTTTTTTGGTTTGGCCATAGAGCTGACTCTAATTTTCGTTTTTAATTTGCTGACATTTTTTGTTGGGATCTTCGTTTCTGCGTACTCTTTACTGTCGTCGGATGAGTTGTAAATTTTCTAATAAAGAGGTTCAAGTCCCCTTATCTTTAGGGGTAATTGCTTTGAACTTTCTACTTCTTGGGGTCTGATGCAAAAGTAGTCGCATCAAATGACGTTGAAATGGTTTGTGTCAGAGAGTTGTGTATTTGCCTTGAACATGCGTTCTTGTAGCTGTTCTGTCCAATTTCTACCAACTCTTGAGGAGTTATAAGGTGTTGGTGCATTATGGGTTTTAATTGAGATCCCTGATGCGTGGTTTTCAATCGTGTGAAGTCCAAAATTCCAAGATAGCAGGCAATGCTTGTTTAATGTGCCTCCTTTGCTTTTTGAATTTTGATCAACCAAAAATGCCAAAAAGGCTGAAGGAAAATCCTTACATAAAACAGAAAGAAAAGAAGGGGAAGGGGGATTTACCCTCCAGTCTAAGGGCAGGAGCCCCTTCACTGCCAAAGCAGCTGCACGACAAGGCACTTGATAACCAGATCGCCCAACCCAGCTGAAGGAATTTCCGTTTGCTCGAGCTAAATCTCTTATATCTAGAATTGAAGCACTGACCTCCCAAGGAGGAACAACAAATTGCGAAACACTAAATAGCCTGTTTGTTGTCTGATTCTCTTAAAGCCTTGTTCATCAAGCAGGCATACCAAATAGCGAAAACCTCCTTTTGTAAACTAGAGCGAAAATTCACTGGTCTTGCGAAGCCATCAGACAACCTGCCATTCCCATTCCTAAGCACAGCAGCAACAAAGCCCCAATTTCCTTCCCTCATTAACCGCAGCATCACAATTAATCTTGAATAAATTATTGTCTGGAGCCCTCCATAAAGAATTTTGATCTCTCCGTTTGGTTTACCCACATGGACAGTAGCATTCATAACCGAATTAAGCAGAGTGACAAGCATTAGGTCTAGTCATTGTATCCAAAGGATTCACAGCCACATTTCTCGTAATAAACTCATTGCCAGACTTCCATATAAACCACATCCATTGCATCTGACGTCCATTTGAGGATGGAAGTAGGAGGTCTCTCCCCCCAACATTTAGCTGCACATGGCAGGCAAATCAGACAGTCCAAGCCCAAGAGCAATGAAATAGCATATGTTCCCGTCGATTCAGGATGGACAAGGCAAATAGGACAAGTGCTTGATGAAGCACACCCTCGTCTATGAAGATTTTCCTCAAAAGCCAGAATGTTATTGCACGCTCTCAACCAAATTGTTGATTTTGTTAGCAACTTTTGAGCTTCCAAATTGTAATCCAAATCTTGCTTTTCGGCCTAAATGAGGATTTGGGGCCTATCCCTCTTGTAGCAATTGAGAGTTAGATCGAGCAAGGTGATACCCAGATTTTACTATGCATATGCGCCCCTGGAAGGTGTAGTGCCACACCAACTCGGATCCAAGCTAATCAACTCACAAAATGCGATAATAATTCAGTCGGGGAGCACTGGTTTTGAAGACTCCCTTGAGAATCCGTGAATAAAAGAGAAGATGAATCAACTCTCTCTTGAATGGAAAAACCAGCGGTTATCTGAATGGGACTGTACGGCATTGCGACTGGAGATGGGCCAGGTTGAGGCCTAGTAGGAAACATGAAAAGAAACCCAGAAAACAACCCATAAAGTGCATCCGACGGGTGAGATTCATCCGGTACACTATTTAAATCTCACCCGTCGGATGCACTTTATGGGTTATTTTAGGGGTTCTCTTTCATGTTTCCAACTATTTCTCGGGCCAAGTTTCCCTACACTCAGAGCTCATCGCAGAATGCATTTACTAATTAGACTTGAAAAACTTGCAGCCGCACTCAAGTCGGACTGAAGTATTTTCGATTATATAAACGCGGACGTAGATCTGAACCATATCTGACCTGCCCCCTTGCACCGGGGATATGTAGGTAGCCTGTTTTGGCCTGGTTGACTTTTTCTATCTTCACCAAAATCCCAGTTCAAAAAAAAAAAAAAATCTTCACCAAAATCCTTTTTTTTTTTTGTCATTCGTCAATCCTAATCTATTACATGGGGGGAGGGGGGAGTGGGACTCGATCCCGTGATGCAGTGTGGGGCATTCAAGAGCTCTACCGCATGAGCTAGCCACCATTTGCATCTTCACCAAAATCCACCATTAAGTAACCGAGTATATTCCCAATTTGAAAAACGCCTTCGGACACCATTTTACCCTGTCAGTGTCCCCGCGTCGAACCCATGTAGTAAATCCTACTATGCATAAAATGAACGTGCATATCACGTTGCATTTGTTTTATTCTCCCAAAATAGACCGTCAGCGTCTCCACTATTCAATTGACGTACTAAGAGAGCATGTCTAGTTGGGATGGGAAAAGTGGTGCTTTGGCACCATTTATAGAACTTGATGCTCCAATGTTGATGCAAAAATGGTTGGAAAATAGCAAAGTTATCAATGATGTCTATAGTCATCCATGCCACCTCACCAAATCACAGCTAATTCCTACCAAAAAACATACTAGAAGCGACTTGATTTTCGCCGGAAAATGACTGGAATATGCAAAGTTCGCTGGAACGTACAATCTCATTCTCAGGAAAAAAAAAAAAAAAAGGAAGAAAAAAAAACTCTACAACCATCCCCAACGACTTTTTTTTCTTTTTTCTCTCTCAATCCTCATAAATATGAAATTGGGTGAAAACTACTCCACACCATTTATTGGTATCTCTTGAAAAGGTAGGTAGTTGAATTGGGATTGACAGTAATCAACCTTATCCTAGCTATAGCCATGACGTCGATAAGCAATTCCCCAAGGCCTCCTGGCAAAGCGCTGGGATACGATAGTATGACAACAGGCTTTTTTCAAAAATACTGGGATATTGTGGGTTTAGTGTGTGTCGTGCAGTTCAAAGTTTTCTTCATAGCGGGAAGATTTTGGGCAGTTTGAATTGCACGCAAATCGTCCTCGTTCCATCCCCTAACAAGGTTAGTCAATTCCGGCCTATAAGCCTTTGTTCCACAATTTACAAGGTTATTTGCAAAAATTATGGCTAATCGGCTCCGAGAGTTTCTTCCGTCTGTTATTTTGGAGAATACTTTTGTAGGAGGACGGCAGATAACATACTCATCGCACCTCAGCACATTATATTCGGCATAAACACACTGGTAATAAAGGGGTGGCGGCTTTTAATCTGGATATGGCCAAAGCGTATGACCAAGTGGATTGGCGGTATCTCGAACGAGTAATGGAGCATATGGGGTTTCATTCCAGATGGATTGGTCGGGTAATTGAATGTATCAAAACGATCTCTTTCTCTATAACAATCAACGAGGAGGCGGGGGAGACCTTTCAGCCAAGTAGAGGTATTCGACATGGTTAGCCTTATTTTATTTTTGATTTGCGGAGAAGGATTTACAACATTCTTTAACAATTATTTGAGCAAGAAATTACTGTTGGGGTTCCAAATAGATTGGCATTACCCGGTTATTTCTCATTTGTTGTTCGTGGGGATTACTCCGTTGTTTATAGTCACTGATCGTGATAGTGAGGCCCTCCATTGGATTTTGGAGGCATGTGAAATTGCTTTGGGCCAAAAAGTGAATAAGGATAAATCGGCTGATTTTTTTTTTTCTTCAGTCCAAACACGCCTCTTTCTGTTTGATCCTGCCTATTTTGCTAGTGTTGGCCTTTCAGTGGAAGTTAGTGATGCGAAGTACTTGGTCTTTCTATGTTTCTTGGGCATTTCAAACGTGATTTATTCACTTACATCAAGGATAAGATGTTGAAAAGATTAAAGAGTTGTAAAGTGTCCTTTCTCAACTCTGCGTGATGTGAAGACACGAAGTCTTAGTTAAAGTGCTTCTAATGGTTTTCCCAAGCTATGCGATCTCTTGTTTTTCGGCTGCCCAAAACACTTACGAACCTCTCTCTGTTGGGATCGCGAAATTATGGTGGGGCTCTGAAGAGGGAGAACATAAAATCAATTGGGTTAACTAGGACAAACTGAGTAGGTGCAAAGGCAAAAGAGGTATGGGCTTGGAGGCTTTTAATAGAGCTTTATTAGCCAAGCAAAGATGGAAACTTGTATCGGGAGAGTCTTCTCTCTGTAGGCGTATCTTCAAAAGTAAATACTTCTCACACCCCTCTTTTTGGCATGCCAATGTGAGCAACCAGGCATCATGGGCGTGAAAAAGTATTTCCAGGGGGAGGGATTTACTAAAAAAAAGGTTGGAAATGACAAGTTCATTCGGGCGAAGATATATGCAAATCAACGAGCCTTCCCGGGTCGTCAAACGCCAAACAAATGAATTATGATTTTACGTGAATCGTCAAGCCTTCCCGAGTCGAAACACTAAAAGCAAATGATTGTGATTGTGATTGTGATTGTGATTGCATTGTGATTGTGATTGCATTGTGATTGTGATTGTGATTGTGATTGTGATTGAGTGTAGCTACCCTCTGAACAACGGGGAGACTAAATTTAATGGGGCTATCCCTTGAACAACAAGATAACCAATGATAAGATGATTGTCTACTGAGCAACGAGTCAATCGAGGAAATGTGATTGCTTACTGAGCAAAGAGGCAATCAATACGCTATTGTACCAAACACATAAATGTGATGGTCTTAGCGGCACAATGGTTCGTCAACAACAAATTCTCAGAACAATTGATTAAATGCACTAACTGGTTAAACAAATATACTCAAACAACTTGACATGATTGATGTACACAATAAATGATTGATTGATTGAATGCACCAGCTAGGCGGCTTTTCAATGATTATCCCAAATGACTTGACCATGCTGGTTTTGAAATTAATTTTGAAAAAGGTGACCATTTCTGGTCTTGAAATTAATTTTGAAAAGGTGACCATTTCTGGTCTTGAAATTGATTGAAAAAGGTGTCCCCCAGGATGATTGGTTAAAAACTGTCCCTCAGGACGATTGATTGATTTAAAACTTGTCCCTCAGGATGATTGGTTGAAAACTGTCCCTCATGACGATTGATTGATTTAAAACTTGTCCCTCAGGATGATTGCATGCGATTCGTGCATCGACACTCGACGACAACAACGACAACATTCCTTCTTTAAAAAGTAGGAGGCTCAATGGGTGGCTCTTTTGCTTTACTGTCTTTCCCTTGAGGCCAAGGTTTGGGTTGGAGCTTAGCAAAACTTGGGTTTTGAATTGGTTTGAGGCTTTTAGGCTTCTATGCCCCAGTCCTGGATTTGGGTGTATGCTTCCCCCAGAAATGGCATTAGGCTGACATGCCCCACAGATGATGATCCTCAAATCTGATTTTCTTTCTCGGCTCTGCTGATGGTTTTGACAACCAATTGACCATGTACCCAAACACGGGTTCTTTGATGCATTGAAATCGTTTCCACGAGTCAAGGATAGACAAGATTAAGACTTCATGATTGACTGTTTGACAAAGAGGTGGATTTTTACAAGGCCGAGGAATTTGATCGGCCTTTTGGACAAAAGGATGGACATTGATGAGACCGACAAGGCCAAGGAATTTGATCGGCCTTTTTGACAAGGGGGTGGACATTGATGAGACCGACAAGGCCAAAGAATTTGATTGGCCTTTTTGACAAAAGGATGGACATTGATAAGACAGACAAGGCTAAGGAATTTGATCGACCTTTTTGACAAGGGGGTGGATTGTGATAGACAAGGCTTGAGAAATTTGATTGACCAGGTTGACATGACGGATATGAGCAACTATGTGAATGGCTTGATTGGGGTGCCCCGAGTGAGCAAAGGTTGATACAGAAGAACATGTCAACTCGAAGGGTATGGAAGACTATGCTGACCCAAAGTTTCTGAAAGATGGCAACCATGCTTCACCATTGATGTCGAAATTGTCATGATAAAATTAGATTTTGATTTTGTGATTGTTTTACTCCGTCAAGTGATGTTCATTCAAATCTACAATAAAACACAAGATTTCTTGTCGTGAACCCATGCCCCAGATTGCTGATGATGCCTCATTGGTTTTCCTTCAAAGTGCCCAAGTTTAGAGGGCTGTTGATGAAGACTCGTTGATATGCCCCAGTTTGGATTTTTGCTTTGCATGACGCCAGTGTTTGCACAATGCTTTGACTTTTTCAAGGGAGATTAGACTGTTCCCTTTTGACTTGAATTCTCACTATCAAGTTGCACTTTCCAATCTGAAAGGACTTTTATCTAGGTTATGATGGGGCCAAGGTTATGGGTTTAACAAAGGAAGGATTATAGGCTCAAAACATCTCATTTTTCCTCGGGGTTATTTGAGCTAGCAGCTATCTTGGACTTTTTGTGCCATTTTTGCTTCTGATGGGTGCTTTCATGTGCTTTTTCTTGCTTTAAATGAGCACTTCCTTTCATTCGTTTCAAATTTCTTCAGTGTTCTTCATCTTGTTGTACCCTATGAGTTTGGCGCTTTCATTCTTGTGATACTTTGAATCTTCACACGCTTGTATCTTTGCCCCTTTTATTCTGCTGGCTGTCATGTGTTTGACACTTTCATATTTCTTGTTTTACCCCAGTGTGGGGGATAGCTGCCTAGCTGAGTTCTTTTTCAAGGAAATTGATTTAGGCTCAAAAGGGCTTTGCAATGGATATTTATGTGGGGAATCAAACAAAGAATGCCTTTCTTCATTTTGAATTGTGCAACTTGATGTGGAGAACTCATGCTTGTCTAACTTTTGCCTAGATCTCATTTTGAAGTTTGATCTAGCGAGCTTTTTGCCTTAACTTTTGCCTAGACCGCCCTTACGGGTTTTCGACCTAGCAGGCTTTTTCTGTGTCAAAGCATTGCTTCTTGATGGAGCTGGGGAATGGTCCATTGAAAATCCTCCTTGTACGGGGCGAGAGTTCAATCCAAATCCATCTCGTGTTTTGAAGTGATTATCATGTTTCTCAAATGATGGTGGAAAACAATTCCAAGTTGAGGTATTATTACAAAAATCCAAGTTTATGATTGAGAATTTTAACACAACGGGGGACAACATTGATTTTTGGTAGTTACGACCGAACCGCGAAGGGTTGCCTACGTATCCCTTTGCAAGGAATCAGGTCGCGCGTAGTTCAGGACTACAAAGTTGACTCTATTTTTGGTCTTTTTTTTTTTTTTTTTTTTTTTGACGACAACAATATATTACAGACTTGAAAAACTCATAGACACAAGAGCACGACAGACTCGAAGATGAAAACACACAGACAAGGAAAACAAAGACACAAACTAACACGACTTGCAAACTGATTCTTGACTTGACACTTGAATACTTCCAAGACTCGTGGAAGATTGACTTATTACATGGCCATCGATGGTTCATTGATTTGACGAGGTGCTTGGTTTCGCCAGTGGAGCAGAGATGGATCCGTTGTCAATGAGATCTTGTATTTCGTGACGAAGGCGTTGGCATCTCTCGGTAGGGTGACCGGGTATTTGGTGGTAGATGCAGAAGGTATTTGGGTTGTAGGAACGTGGAGGACTTTGTGGAGGTGGGGTTGGTTGAAGTGGTTTGAGAAAACCAGCCATGAGAAGCTCCTTATAGACCGAGGGCAAAGGTGCAGAGAGTTGGGAAAATTTTCTTCGTCGACTTTGAGGGCGGTTGATTTGGGTTGTGACTTCGTTGACTGGTTCAGTTTGGTTGGGATCATTGTTGGTGAAGCTCGAAGGGGCATTTTTAGTGGAAGTGAGGCTGATTTGATTGACACTGAGATCTTGTTTTTGTTGAGGAGTGTTGGATTCTGATGGCAAAAGAGAGATGGTTTTATTGTCAATGAGATCCTGGATCTTGTGACAGAGGCGTTGACAATTGTTGGTAGCATGACCGGGCACCTGATGGAAGGCACAGAAGGCATTTGGATTGTGGTAAGCTGGGAGCTTTTGAGGTAAAGGAGTTGGAGAGAGTGGTTTAAGAAGACCGGCCATGAGAAGCTCTTCATAGACCGAGGACAGAGGTGCGGGGAATTGGGAGAATTTTCTTGATTGGTCTTTGGGCCGGTTGATTTGGATTATGGTGGTGGTTGGTTTGGCTTTGCTGATGGTGCTGGTTGAGAAGTTGGGGTTGATATTTGTGGAGCTGGGGGTGGCTTTTGCATTGTTGTTGATAAATGGTGTTTTGGCTTTCTCGAGGTAGACCTTTTCGCCTTCTGGAGTGAGGTGGTCCTTTTCGACGTCCCAGTGGTGCATCTCCACATCTCTTGTGTCAATGGAATTTCCAAAGCATATGGGTTTGAATCTTTCCATGATAGACTCCTCCAGTTCAGAGATCTTGGCCAAAGCTGCGGCCATTTCTGGGCTTTTTCCAGGTCGTTGGAGGTTCTCTTGGACCCCTGGAAGACAGTCACGGATGTCTTGCACCATGATTATGAGCTGGGTGATTTGATTTCCCAGGTTATTCACAGCCATCTTGAGTCCTTTGATTTCAGTCGGAACATCCATGTTTTGAGTTTGGGTCGAGTCAACTTCTGCTCGGGGAGTTGTAAGGCTTCTTTCTTGGATCAATGGCTCAGGACTGACAGTAAAGCAAAAAGGTCAAATTCAGATTGTGCCCCTGATTTCATTGAAGGAAATGTTATGCATGTGTCGTTGTCATGTCGTCCTAAGATGTAGACTACCGGTCTCGGTCTCACTTAAGACATTGCACGGATGTTCGAAACAACAACCACGGGTAAGTCGTGACAGGCAGGTTAAATTCCAATCGTCGTGGAATCAGAGTCAATCTCCTTATAGACCATCCGAGACAGAGCAATAAGATTGTTGAAATCCGGATACAAATGCACTTAAGGCTAGCCCGAGACGCGGGGAGCCGTTCGAGCACGGCAAACACTGGAGGTATCTCAAACTCTGACATCTATCCTATAGATTATGCTAAGGTTAGCCTATGGTTAGTCTACCGGTTTCAAATCTCACTTAGAGCCATTGCACAGCAGATCGAATCAACACAACGGGTAAGTCGTTTACTCGGCAGTTACGGCTTTTCAACCTTCAGCCTAAATGTTGAAGCCGCAACCGTTATCCTTTCTTGACCATCCGAGACAAAGCAATGAGGTGCCGCCATCCAGTTACAAATGGGCCCAAGGCTAGTTCGAAACACGGGCTGCCGTTCGGGCACGGCAAACACTGGAGGTATCTCAAACTCCGTGGATTTAAAGTCTCCTAGACTGCATGTACAACCCTAGGGTTAGTCTACCGGATCCGAATTTCACTTAAGATCATTGCACAGAAGATTTTCCAACACCCCGGGTAGACCATTACTCGGCAGGTTAAACTCCAAACTTGTTGGAATCAGAGCCAATCACTTTTCTTGATCATCCGAGACAAAGCAATTTGGGTGTTGTAATCCAGATACTAATGACCTTAAGGCTAGTTCAAATCACGGTGGCCGTTCGGGCACGACCAACACCGGAGGTATCTCAAACTCCGTGGATTTTAAGTCTCCTAGACTGAATTCGACAGCTTTGAAAGATTGCCCTAATCCTCAAGTTTTCTTTTAAGTGATAAGTCCTTGATATCGGATGGTCGGATTTGGGAAATCCTGGTCCACACAAGTCCCGACAATGATCTAAGATCAGATGCCTAAGGGCGATTGACCCTCCTCGGGCCAATGTCCCTTAAACCCGTTTAGATCAGTGTTTAGGAATTTGATGATCCAAATTTTTCCACGTCCGGCCGTCCTAAAGGCTAACTTGCAAGAACAACGCGCATATGGGATGCACGATTCATCATCGGGCCGAGGCAACCTTCTACTAACTGCCGAAGCACTAAAACTAAACGGGAACTCCATGGATTTAAAGTCTCCTAGACTGAATGCGACAGCTTTGGAAAATTGCCCCAATCCTCAAGTTTTCTTTTAAGTGATAACTCCTTGATATCGGATGGTCGGATTTGGGAAATTCTGATCCACACAAATTCCGACAATGATCTAAGATCAGATGCCTAAGGGCGATTGACCCTCCTCGGGCCAAGGTCCCTTAAACCCGTTTAGATCAGTGTTAGGAGTTTGATGATCCAAATTTTCCCATGTCCGGTCGTCCTAAAGGCTTACTCGTAAGAACAACACGCATATGGGATGCGCGACTCATCATCGGGCCAAGGCAACCTTCTACTAACTGCCGGAAACCTAACTTATGCTATGCCGACAACATGTAAGACACGAATATGTACGGATGCAAGTGTATGCATGTATGCAGTATGGCATGCTTGGAAAGACGGTAACACATAGCACGTAACAGATGGAGCACATAATCCTAACACATTGGTTGGTTATCTAACGTGGGGTTCTATGGTTAACTATATGCAAAGGCCGGTTTTGGTCACTGAGGGTACCCCGGACTCAAAATCAAAACCGTCTCCTACCGTTAAAAACGATAGCGACGATGTGATTTATCACGGTCGAGGGCTGCTGGGCATTTCGGGATTCCCTGTCACCGGCAAGCCGAGCAGGATTGCCAAAACACGCCAGCGGGGTTAAGAACAATGCAAATGCAATGCAAAAATTAAATTCAAACATTTGAAAAATCCCACAAAATATTTTTCGAATTAAACCCGCTTTGATTAACACATATTTCAATAAAATTACACAAGTGTAACAAAAATTGCACAAGTGTAATTAAATAAAATATATATTAACCAATATCCCCAGCGGAGTCGCCAGCTTGTGGACGCCCCACTGAGATTGTACGAAAAGATTGTGATTGTTAGAGTCGCCACCCGAATTTGAGGTCCGAACCCGAGAAACCGATCAAAAATATGACTCATTTGCCCTTTTGAAAAAGATTTCACTGATCATGGAAGAACCAAAGATTTCTCGGATTCGGGGGTTTGGTTACGAGAGGGGAAGGGTTTTACGGCACCCCTCTCGCCCGGTCCATGAACCGGTCTCTACTCGATATTTGTGGGATTTTGAAGATATTTGAAATTCGATTTTAAACACGAAATGGGGGATACGGGAATGGCAAACACGTAAATGAATATTAAAACACCAACTAAGTGATGGTGGATGCTTCTGCGAAGTGTACAATGCGATGATAGAATGGTATAAACAAAGAAAATGACAATGAAGGAGAAAAATAGAATTTAAAACACCATTTTGAACAAAATTATTTGTCTTTCCGACACTATTTGCATATTTTGGAGGATTTTGATATAGAAATGAGAAGAACATAAAACTACAAAGTTGTAGCCCTTCAAATTATCTACGTTTTGATATGTAATACGTTGAAAACAGAGTTCGGAGTAAAAAGTTATGGCTGAAACACCGTGACTGACTTTCTGTTGGGGTTTGAGCGCTCAAAGTGGATTGAGCGCTCAAGGGTAAGGCCTTGAGCGCTCAAACCACTTCCAGGTCACCAAATTTTGCTATTTTATGATACTTTTCAGAACTTTTAGGCTCATTTCAAGTATGAGGAACTTGAATGAGCCCACTGGTCTCCCTCAACAAGACCAAAACAGTGATTTTCACATGGTTTTAACTACCTTTTGGCTTGATCAAGGCTTGAACTTGTGGTTTGATGAATGGATGGGTAGTGGCTGTGTTTATGGGCTATAGATGAAGTATTTTGGATAGAGGAGTGTGAGTGTAGGGCTGATTGAGTGATTGATTGAGTGGATGATGGAGGATTTGAGCTTAAAATGGTGATTTTGGCTTGGATGAGGTGGGTTTTGATGGAAGAGCTAGGTTTGGACGAAATTGATGGAGTGTATGGGCTGTAAATGGCTTATTAGAGTGAGAGAGGGGCTGTTGTAGTTGGTTTCTCAAAGACCCATGTGTTGCAGGCCTTTTTTTAGAAGGTTTTTGGGTGTTTTGGAGGTTGAAGATGATGGAGGATGGTGGCTATGGAGGAAGTGATGAGAGAGAGTGGGTTTGATCTGATGGGGGGAGAAAATGGCAGTAGGGGCAGCCAACCTTGTGAGTGAGGGAGTGGAGGAGGTTTATATAGAGAGAGAAATGGGAGGGAAATGGGTTTAATTTTTGAATTGGGTTTGGGGGGTGATTGAGGAGATGTTCAAGGGTCTAGGAAGTGTATTTAGGCAGTAGAAAACATAGGTAGACGCTCCTCTTGCAGTAGAATATCATGATTAGATGTTCTGCAGAAAACTGATCTGGATCAGAGTTGAGCGCTCAAAGCCATGGGCTTGAGCGCTCAAGGTGGGATTTTTGGGTTTGAGCGCTCAAGGTCCAGGGCTTGAGCGCTCAAGGTTGTTGCTCAAAAGGTAAAACTTTGCGGGGCCGCCCCGGGTGCTACCGAACTCCGTTTCATGCGTGGTTTGAAGCGTTGGAAAGCTTGTCGAGTGTACTTTCTAACCCAAGTAGTTTGAACCCAAGATAATTTGTACATTCAAGTATGTGACCATTTTACCCTCAGAAGGTCGGGAAAATAAGTCATTTTGGTAAAACGGACACATCTCCCTCATTTCAAAATGGATTGAGACGTATTATATATCAATAAAAAGGGTTTTGAATGTACTAGAAGATGATGTAGGCTTGGGTTTGTTTTGAAATGGTTTATGGATGGTTTGAAGGGTATTTTGGTTGGTTTAAGGTTGTTCTAGGAGGGTTTAGAATGGTTTAGGGTGGTTCGGTGAGTTCAAGCCTTGTTCTTAGCCTTGAGGTATGCATGATTGGTCTATTTCATCATCGGGAATGCTCAAGTGCATCCTGAGTTCAAAATCGGGGTGTCTACAGTACGCAAATGTTTCAACTCCATCTAAAAGATGGGGTGGAAACACCCAAGTAAACTAGAACAAAAAATTACAGCCCACATTGGGATTGGACTAAACAAAACACTTAGGACTGATTAAGATACATATGGAGCATATGGCCGCCCAAATTGGCATTTCAACGAGCTTTAAGAGGCCCAGCTACTTGGGCTGGTTCAGGTGATCGTGGATTACACGGCAGCCCAAGCATTGACCGAATAACATTGTAAAGCTTCTGGACGTTGGAAGTAAGTCAGCATGATATCACCAGACAATGCAGATCTATCCTATGTCCTGTATTACGCTGGGACAACCCCCGAGCGATAAGTTGCGTACGAGAATGGGTCTAGCAACACCACAGTGGGAGGAAATCCCCCTCCCAGAAGGGGATCAAATGTTGCCAAGGGACATCCCCCCAAGGCTAGGACATATCAATGTATAGCACAATATAAAAGGCAGCACTCATAGTTTAAATGCAGCAACTCTGTCCAGCAAAGAGTCTGAGTATTTAGGAAGAAAATCTTGAAACAACAACTAGATTGGTTCTCTAGTACATAGGAAAGCTTGAAAGAGAGGCCCAGAACATCGGGGTTACAAACATATTGATCACAAACTGTCCAATATAAAATAGAACTGCTCAATCCCAGATCATGTATGATAGAACTGCTCAATCGATAAGGCAGCCCTTGTACTCAGTAAGAACCATCTAAATCTGCTCACAGTAACTCAGAGAATTGTTAGACATATTCACAGCCAACTCAAAGCAGTACACGACAGAGCTAAGCACATTGGGCAATCAGTCCAATAGCAATCTGCCCATGCACTAGCCGATCTCAGAGAAACAAAGTACAACAAACATAATGAGCAATCTGGAAGCCTAAGTTATATATGGCTCTCACTACAACGCCCTCGATAAGCTCGCAACTTCCAAATCCCTCTCTAAGGGTCCGATCTCCCTCAACTAATCCTCACTATGCTCCCCCACGAAGTATTACCTCCACTCACAAAGGATGGAAGAGGCTCTAGCACTCAAAACACTGGGGAGTAAGTTTTCCTAGTTTAGTTTGGAAAAACTTTTTCCTAGTTTAGTTAAGCACTGTACTAGGAGTAAGTTTTTTTTGAAGCGTGTGAACTTGCAAAACACAAACGCTCTTTTTATGCTCCCGTTAATCAAAGAAGTGAATCCATTTATGGTTATCCATTCTGATGTTTGGGGTCCCTCCCCTGTTACCTCTCTTTTAGGCTATCATTGGTTTGTTACTTTTATTGATTGTCATTCCCGTGTCACTTGGGTGTATTTACTTAAGGCAAAAAATGAGGTTTTTTCGTGCTTTCAATCTTTTCACAAAATGGTGTGTACTCAATTTGATGCTAACATTAAAGTGCTCCGTAGTGACAATGAGACTGAGTATATTGATGGGACTTTTCGGGCATGTTTGAATCACTCTGACATTCTTTTTCAGACTTCTTGTGTTGGCACTCCACAACAAAATGGAGTTGCTGAACGCAAGAATCATCATCTTGCTGAGGTAGCCCGTTCACTGTTGTTAACCATGAATGTTCCTAAACATTTTTGGGGTGAAGCTGTTCTTACTGCAGCTTTTCTTATCAATCGCATGCCATCTAGTGTTCTTCAGTTCCAAACTCCTCTTAAGTTTCTCCCTGGCTGTTCTCGGGTCTCATCTCTTCCACCCAAGGTCTTTGGTTGTGTGTGTTTTGTCCATGCTCCTAAGCACCCTGGTGGTAAGCTGAATCCCAAAGCCCGTAAGTGCATTTTTCTTGGCTATTCTCCTACTCATAAGGGGTATAAATGGTATGACCCACACTCTCGCAAAACATATGTTTCCATGGATGTCACCTTTTGGGAAACACAATCCTTTTATCCTCTGTCCACTTCATTTCTTTAGGGGGAGAATGATAGACAGGAAGAGATGTTGACATTTTATACTCCTGAGTCGTGGTCTTATCATTTACCTTGTCATAGTGAGGGGGAGAGAGAACTTTTACCTGCAGAAAGAGCGGAGCATGATGTTCGGGAAAGACTGGATAGGTCAAATTTAGACCTTTTCTCGAAAGAAAAAAGGCAAGCCTACATGTGCGGTACCACTTTGCCAATCTTCATCACCTACTCCAGTTCCTGACTCTTCAGCTGACTCATCTGGTAATGATCCTTTCCCTACTGTTGTTGATGATCTTGATGCTCCTATTGCTCATAGGAAAGGTGTTAGAACTTGTACCCAACATCCTATTTCTCAGTTTGTTTCATATTCCCGTTTATCTTCTTCGTATCGTGCTTTTGTCTCTTCTCTTTCTTCTATATCTATCCCACAGGATTGGAAAGAAGCTATCATAATACCTGAGTGGAAAGAAGCTATGGTAGAGGAGATGAAAGCCTTGAAAAAGAATGACACCTGGGAATTAGTAACTCTTCCAAATGAAAAGAAACCAGTGGGATGTAAATGGGTGTTCACTGTAAAGCACAAGGCAGATGGAATGGTTGAGAGATATAAGGCCAGGCTTGTTGCTAAAGGTTATACTCAAACCTATGGTATTGACTATGAGGAGACATTTTCTCCTGTGGCCAAGATGAACTCTGTTCGGACCCTACTTTCTTGTGCTGCTACTTTATGCCTCTTCAATAGTTTGATGTGAAGAATGCATTTCTCCATGGTGACCTAGAGGAGGAAGTGTACATGGACATACCACCAGGTTTTTCCTCTTTTGCAACAGAAGGAAAGGTGTGTAGGTTGAGAAAGGCCCTCTATGAATTGAAGCAATCTCCCAGAGCGTGGTTTGACAGGTTTCTCAAAGCCATGTTGAGATTTGGATACAAGCAGAGTCATGCTGACCATACTATGTTCACCAAGCGGAGTAATGGTAAGATTGCCATACTTATCGTTTATGTGGATGACATAATAATGACAGGTGATAATGTGGATGAGATTATCAGCCTTAAGGCTCTTCTTGCTCAAGAGTTTGAGATTAAGGATTTGGGGTCTATGAAGTACTTCCTTGGAATGGAAGTGGCTAGATCTGACAAAGGAATTTTTATCTCTCAAAGGAAGTACATCCTTGATCTCTTAGAAAAAACTGGTATGTTGGGATGTAAACCAGCCGACTCTCCTATTGAGGCCAATCATCGTCTTGGTAGCAATGCGGGGGAGCGTACAGATAAGGAGAGATATCAGAGACTTGTGGGTCGCCTGATATACTTATCTCACACCAGACCAGATATTTCCTATGATGTGGGGGTTGTGAGCCAGTTTATGCATCTTGATGTTGTTTATCGCATCTTGAGGTATCTCAAATCAGCCCTAGGTAAAGGAATTTTGTTCTCCAATCATGGTCACTTGAAATTGGAAGCCTTCACCAATGCAGACTAGGCTGGTTCTATTGATGATAGGAGATATACCTCTGGTTATTGCATCTTTCTAGGAGGAAATTTGGTTACTTGGAGGAGTAAGAAGCAAGCAGTGGTTGGTAGATCAAGTGCAGAAGTTGAATACAGAGCAATGGCTCATGGTGTTTGTGAGCTTTTGTGGCTTCAAACCTTTTTACGTGATTTGGGATTCCCTGATGCTGGTCCTATGAAGCTCTACTGTGATAATAAGGCTGCAATAAACATTGCCCATAATCCTGTCCAACATGATCGAACGAAGCAAATTGAAATCGACAGGCATTTCATAAAAGAGAAGCTGCACAACGGTTTAATTTGCATGCCTTTTGTGAGATCAGAAGACCAATTAGCTGATGTATTTACTAAGGGTCTTAGTAGTAGAACTTTTCACCCCGTTGTATTCAAGTTGGGCTTGATAGATATCTTTGCACCAACTTGAGGGGGAGTGTTAAGTTAGGGATGTATTTGTTAATTTTATTTCTTCCTAAGGGTATTCTTGTACATGTACCATTGTCCATATATATACAATGAAATGAGAAGGGGTGGAAACACACCTGATATTTTTCACGTTCTTCTTCCCTCTACAATTTCACATGTAACGTGTTAAGTGGAGAGGGTAAAATCCAATTACATAGGAAAATACTTAAGTACGTACGAACCACGTGCTTAGCCTGGACACCACGTGAGGGTGGCTCAGTTCGGGGGACCACATGGTGGTGCCCCAGGTTATGGCCAAGCAGGATAGGCCAAGTGTGCAGACAGGATAGCACCATGAGATGGTGGCAGCACCATGAGATGGTGCACGAGGTCATTGCCGAGCAAGGTATCTAGTCGGCAACATCATATACGGATAGGCAAGTATATTGTCGAGCTAACCGCCTACGAGATAAGGTGGTGGGTCGTTCTAGAAGGATCTAGAATAGCCTCTTACGTGATAAGGGGTAAATCCTAATGTAAAGAGGATTCCGATAATGACAAGGATTCCTAACGTGGAAAGAAATCCTTGTAGAATAAAGATTGTGTTTCTATATGGAACAAGTCCCGTATAGGAAAGGACTCCTAATGTGAATAGGATCTCTAGACAACAAGCACCCTGCATCTATAAATAAGAAGCAATACCCATGAAGAAAGGTACGCTGTAATTCGTGTTTACACGCTTTATGTGTTTTATGGTTTCCTCCTAGTACGTGATACTGACTTAAGCATCGGAGGGCCTTTGCCGACGAGAGGCAAAGGTGCTCTAACTGTTTGTTGTCTTGCAGTGCTAGGATTCCGGCGAAGAGTGCATATTGTTGATCTCATAGAGGCGAGGAAATAGCATACCCAGATTTTTTCCCTCTACAATTGGCGCCGTCTGTGGGAAACGGTACGAGAAGCTTTTTCCTAGAAAAAATCACTCAACAATGGTGGCCTCAGAACATGTTCTACGCATTCCACGACGTAAGGAGGTGGAGGACGATGTAGAAAATACCCCTGCGCACACTACGAGAAAGAGTGCAAAAGTAGATAAAACTCCTGCAGTTTCGGAAGCACCACGAAAGAAACCCACTGCCAAGAAATTCGACATAAGGCGTATCCCTGAGATTCCAAAATTTTGGAAAATACGCCTGATATTTCATGACTCCCCACAGTCAAAGCAAAAACCCACCACGTGAAGGTGACAATAGAGAGAAAAAAGGCCGTATGTATTTAATGCTACGAAAAAAGCAACGCAGGATACATATTAGCGAATCATGTGATAAGTAAGGAGAAAACCCTAGAAACATGAAGGAAAGATTGTAGAGCAGTCGAAATCAGCTAGACAATCCCGGAGAGCAGAACGAATCTGCTAGGGGATCACGGGAGAGCAGTCCGAATAAGCTCGGCCATAATGGGAGAACAGTCAGAATCTGCTAGGCAATCCCGGAGAGCAGTACGAATCTACTAGGGGATCACGAGAGAGCAGTCTGAATCAGCTCGGCAATCATGGGAGAGCAGTCGAAATCAGCTAGGCAATCCCGGAGAGCAGAACAAATTTGCTAGGGGATCACGGGAGAGCAGTCTGAATCAGCTCGGCCATCATGGGAGAGCAGTCAAAATCAGCTAGGCAATCCCGGAGAGCAGAACGAATCTGCTAGGGGATCACGGGAGAGCAGTCCGAATCAGCTCGGCCATAATGGGAGAGCAGTCAGAATCTGCTAGGCAATCCCGGAGAGCAGTACGAATCTGCTAGGGGATCACGAGAGAGCAGCCCGAATCAGCTCGGCAATCATGGGAGAGCAGTCGAAATCAGCTAGGCAATCCCGGAGAGCAGAACGAATCTGCTAGGGGAGCATGGGAGAGCAGTCCGAATCAGCTCGGCCATCATGGGAGAGCAGTCAAAATCTGCTAGGCAATCCCAGAGAGCAGTATGAATCTGTTAGGGGATCGCGGCTGCTCGGCAGTCATGGGAGAGCAGCAGGAATCAACTAGGGAATCGCGGAAGAGCAGACTAAACTAGGTTTCCCTCATGAGATAGGAGGGTGCATCAAGATCAAATGATGGGAGAGTTCAAGATTATGAAAAAAGTTTTAAGCAGAAGAAACATAGCTTTACATATCTTGCTTTGCGAACGAGTAATCGCGGACAAGAGATCAAAATATTTGAAAGGATGTTCTCCAGCAATGGAACGCACCTGTTATGGCGAGCCCACGGGAGGACCAATTAAAATTTAGCGAAGCAACTATCTTTTACATGTCAAACAGCAATCAGAAGTTGCATATAGAAAGGGGGTCAAGGTTCTTGAGAAGAGGACCACGCGCTACAGCACCCACATCGCGACAAAAACCACAAGTTCAGCTTCAAGACCGGAGGCCACAGCTGGAACGGATAAAATAAAATAAAAAGGTCAGAACTGTCTCAAATATATCTTCTGTTTTAGTTTATTTTGCTTATTGCTTCTAGAGATGGATCAAAGTCCACAACTAAAAGTGTTTGGGACTACGAAAAAAGTCTCAGAGACAAAGAAAGAGACTTTGAAGAAAGTCGCTCAGCTCATGAAAAAATAGTGAAGCGCTGAAACTATGGCTCGACACCAAAAAGTCGGGAAATAGAGAAACTACTGGTAAAACTTGCACCTTACCAGGAGTAGTTAAAAGGTACAACAGGGAGATGCATCGATGGGTGTTCGGCTACTTTGATAAAACTAGTAATTGCTTAGTAGAATAAAATTATGAGTTGACTTGAATGAAATTATATCTAGTATCTGTTTGCTAAATATGGGCCAAAAGCTCCTTGTCTCCATATAGGGGAGCAGATATTGTTAACGAAAGTAAGAGTAAACTTGAAAATCTGGCTAAGTATGAATAAACTTAGGCCACAATAATGAACAATAATTGGAATCCCATTAAAGTATGAAAAAACTTATGTGCTAAGTCTGAATACATTTAGGCCAATAGCAATGAATAATGCTAAAAGGCTTATGGCAATGAATAATGCTAGAAGGCTAGACAAGCGCAAACAAACTTGAGCTATTTGCTCGAGTATGAGAAAACTTGGGCGTTTTGCGAAAGTACGAATAAACTTATGTTGTAGCAATGAGTAGTGCTGAGAAATTACGCATATTTTATTTTTTAGTAAGAGCTATGAATACTGTCCTCCGATTTCCTTTATGGGCCATGTGAAAGGTTCCAAGTTTTTAATGATAAGAACTTGTGTGGTATGTCTTAGCATGAACTACGTGTAAAGTTTCATGTTTTGTGCTAGTAAGAGATATGAATAAAGTTTTGCATTTTATATGATTTTGCATTTTAGTTTTTGATTTGATTAAAGGAAATTACGAGAAAAATTTCTATTGCATGCTTGAAACACTTGATTGATTTGAAACACTTGATTGATTTGAATATGGAACCAAAAACGAGGAATTTTAATTCCATATTGGGGAGCAGTAAATGTATATACCCCATGCTTGAAATTTTTTAGGACAAGTACGAATACTTGGGCTTGAGCTACGAATTGCTCAAACTCGATAAATCCTAAGTATGATTAAACTTGGAAAAAGGCTAAGTACGAATATACTTAGGCTTGTAAATTTGAGTATGAGTATACTTGTGACTAAGTGCGAAGAAGTTCCGAAGTATTTAAGGAGAAGTAAATTCGGATTTGCATAGATGAGTACGAATAGACTCATCCAAATAAAAGCTAAGGCTTTTTGAAGTTTGGTTGAACGAAATTAGTCAAGTGTGAGCAAACTCAAGAAAATCCCACAAATGGGAAGCTTCTCCCGAACATGAAAGGCCATGCAAAATTACAGAGATAGCTTGGATTGAAGCCTATTGCCTAAAAGAAATTGGATGGAAATCAGTGCCAATGCCATGGAATATACAGATAAGTATAGAATTACTTTTTGCAGTTTATATTTTGATTATTAGATACGAGTTGCTATAGTGGAATTATGAAAAGAGTTCCATAGAAGATATTGCTTATTGTTCTCATTCAGCTACGAATTGCTTTGTGATGGAGTTATGAATAAAATTCCATCTTGTTCACAAAAAGATATTTTTTACTATATCATTTTTTAAGCCTGGTCTAATTACGAGTGAGCCAAGTATGAAGAAAACTTTGGCTTAAACAACGAGTACTGCTTGAAGGAAGCCAAGTACGAAGAAACTTTGGCTTAAGCAACGAATATCGCTTGAAAATTGCCAAGCACGAAAATACTTGGGCAATAAGCAGCGAAAATTGCCTGATATTTGCTAAGTCTGAAAAAACTTAGGCAATAAGCAACGAATATTGCTTGAACATTCCCAAGTACAAAGAAACTTGGAGGCAGGCAACGAATATTGCTTGAACTTTCCCAAGTACGAAGAAACTTGGAGGCAAGCAACGAATATTGCTTGAACTTTCCCAAGTACGAAGAAACTTGGAGGCAAGCAACGAATATTGCTTGAACTTTCCCAAGTACGAAGAAACTTGGAGGCAAGCAACGAATGTTGATCGAACATTGCCAAGTACGAAGAAACTTGGAACAGTAAGTAACGAACATTGCTTGAACATTGTCAAACTTGCAACGAAAATTGCAAAAACGTTGCTAAGTAAAAAGCAGTGGCTTAAGCAACGAATATTGCTTGAAACACCATTGGAAAAGGTAGGACATATGCCATAATTCACCACCACGTGAGGGTAATTAGCTCGGCACCATTGTATAGGGGCTTCCTAACCCTATGCCGAGCTGAGATGACCATGAGTAGGGTCAAAGGTAATAAATCAAGTACCATTTGATGATATACTAGCTCGGCAATATGACCAAAGGGATGATCAAGCTAGTTAAGCTATTAATACAGTCAGGGTAGCACTCTGGAATACATGGTTCAACCCGTTGCAGCTCGGCACGAGTGGGATGAGGTTTGTACGAGTCATACCGAGCTACGTGGAAGCGCGGCACCGCCTTAAGAGTATAGGGCGGTGAGACATTCCAGAAGATTCTAAATCAGGTTCCTTATGTGATAAGGAGCAATCCCGAGAATTAAGGGATTGACATGGGTATTCCTAATGCGAATGGGAACAAGGACTGCGAGATGCCTTAATCAATAAAGCGTCAAACCCATATAGAGAGCGAGGTTTCTAGCAAGGAAACACATGATCAAGATCATACGTGGATTTTATCCCCGTACATGTATAAAGGGAGAACACGAAAAGATCTTTGAAATGGGGTGAGAATGTCTTTAGAACCCTATAAAGAAGGGATGGCGTATGTGAAACGTCACCATAAAGGTCGTTCCAACTCTATTAAGGAAGGCAAACATCGGCATTAAATGCAAAAATCATGTCTCCTCACGTGAGAAGAGAATATTCGAGAAATTGCGCCAAACCCTACGTGTGGGTATAAGTGCAAGTGTACTGTGCGGGCTTGGTAATGTGGATACCAAGGGAAAATTCATACAAGGAGCAGGCCTAGTCGAGTGAGAAGCTTTGATGAATATCACGAATACCGAAATGCATGAATTATAAAATCTGATTACCCTACTATTAGGCATAGCACGTGCCTATGGCGGTCACCACGAAAGGGTGAGTAGCTCGGCACCACATAGGGAGTCCGTGGGCCCTGTGCCGAGCTGATCCCGGACCATGAATAAAGTTAGGATAATTGAGTAAGTTAATATATCAGGATGCACTAGCTCGGCATAAGACATAAAGGGATACCCCTGATGTGGCCGAGCTAGGTGGGCTACGTGTATAGCTTAAATAGCATTCTGGAATACGTAAATCAGCTCGGCGAGATGAGTTGAGTTACGTACGGGTTATTCCGAGCTATGTGGAAGCACGGCACCGCCACGAGTAAGGCAGTGAGACATTCCAGAATGATCTAAAGGCGGTTCCTTATGAGATAAGGAGCGATCCCGTAGCTTAAGGGATCAGTATGGGAAGTCCTAATGAGATTAGGAGTATGCCCCATATAGGGAAGAATTCTATATGGAAAGAAAGACCTCTACTAGACGGGATCTAGTAGGATATGGAAGCTCGTCCCTAATAGGAAAGTCCAATTAGGGAAAGGATTCCTAAAGAGAATAGGAAACAGGGGCACGAGATGCCTAATGTAAAGAACATCTACACCTATAAATACAAGGCAATAACCATGACAAAAGATCTGGGGACGATTCAAGGAAGCACGTGATCCAGGGTTACGTGGATTTATCCCCGTACAGAAAGGTAGCAGTAAGCTTTAACCATCATTGATGAATAACAATGACGGTCAAAGCTGGGGAGCAATTGGAGAGGGTAAAATCCAATTACATAGGAAAATACTTAAGTACGTACGAACCACGTGCTTAGCCTGGACACCACGTGAGGGTGGCTCAGTTCGGGGGACCACATGGTGGTGCCCCAGGTTATGGCCAAGCAGGATAGGCCAAGTGTGCAGACAGGATAGCACCATGAGATGGTGGCAGCACCATGAGATGGTGCACGAGGTCATTGCCGAGCAAGGTATCTAGTCGGCAACATCATATACGGATAGGCAAGTATATTGTCGAGCTAACCGCCTACGAGATAAGGTGGTGGGTCGTTCTAGAAGGATCTAGAATAGCCTCTTACGTGATAAGGGGTAAATCCTAATGTAAAGAGGATTCCGATAATGACAAGGATTCCTAACGTGGAAAGAAATCCTTGTAGAATAAAGATTGTGTTTCTATATGGAACAAGTCCCGTATAGGAAAGGACTCCTAATGTGAATAGGATCTCTAGACAACAAGCACCCTGCATCTATAAATAAGAAGCAATACCCATGAAGAAAGGTACGCTGTAATTCGTGTTTACACGCTTTATGTGTTTTATGGTTTCCTCCTAGTACGTGATACTGACTTAAGCATCGGAGGGCCTTTGCCGACGAGAGGCAAAGGTGCTCTAACTGTTTGTTGTCTTGCAGTGCTAGGATTCCGGCGAAGAGTGCATATTGTTGATCTCATAGAGGCGAGGAAATAGCATACCCAGATTTTTTCCCTCTACATTAAGTAATAATATAAATAAATCTTTCTCGTGTTGGGGTTAATGAACAACCTAATACATTTTCTTTTACTCTGATAACGATAATGATTTGTGAACAAATGCCTCTAGAGGACTTCAAAACAATGTAATCAATGCCGTGGAGGACTTAAAAAACGATTCGTGAGCAAGTGCCTATAGAGGACTTAAAAAATGATTTGTGAACAAATGCCTATAGAGGACTTTAAAACAATTCATGATTAAATGCCTATAGAAGACTTCAAAACAATGTAATTAATGCCGTGGAGGACTAAAAAACGATTTGTGAGCAAACGCCTATAGAGGACTTAAAAAAAAAAACACAGTGAGTGCCATATGATTAAAAACACAGTGACTGCCTATAGAGGACTTAAAAATATTACAAGAGCATGCCTATGGAGGACTTAAAAAACAAGGTGAGTGCCTATGGAAGATTTAAAATATTTCAAGAGGATGCCTATGGAGGACTTAAAAACACAGCAAGCAAAGGTTGATAATAATTTGACGCCATGGAGGACTTAAAACGAAGCAATTAATGCCATAGAGGACTTAAAACAAACGAAGATGATGACCGTGGGTTAGTACTGTTAAGGATTTGAAAAGAAATAACGACCCTAGGGGCCAACACCGTTTTGATTTAAAAAGGAATAACAATCATAGGGATCAACATCGTTGAGGATTAAAAAAAAGGAATAACGACCTTAGGGGCCAACACTGTGGAGGATTTAAAAAGGAATAACGACCCTAGGGGTCAGCACCATTGAGGATTCTTTAAAAAAGAATAGTGACCCCAGGGGTGAGCACCATTGAGGATTTAAAAAGGAATAACGACTCTAGGGGTCAGCACAGTTGAGGATTTAAAAAGAAAGAATGACCCTTCGGGTCAGCATCGTGGAAGATTTAAAAAGAAATAATGACCCTTGGGGTTAGCATGAATCTTATTTGATAGATCCCAATTAGTTATATTATACGAAGTTTTTAAAATCTTTAAAAATATTATACATTGAAAAGATAATATATGAAAGAGAACGGGATGGTAAAAGGAGAGGGGAAAAAGCTACCGTTGGGAAGGAAAAAAAAAACAAGGAAAATGTTAATAACAACCCATTGGATTATGAATAAGGGAGAAAGAGGAAAAAAAATACAGTTTTCGATGTGAAAAGTGTTAAAGGTGTATTAAAAACTGTGGTTTTTTTCACCTTGTTTGGTTTGGGTTTCGGGTTTTGAGTAGAGAGAGAAATGAAAGTAATAATTGAAAATTAGGGGTAATGACTAGAGAGAGAAATGAGAATAATAATTAAAAATAGAGGTAATGATGGGAAAGAAATAAGAATAATGATTGAGTAATAATTTAGAAACCGAGTCTTGAGAACCACACCGAACAAGCCCTTTGGTTCTCCTCCTCCATTGTTCACAACTCAATGAATTGTTATTAACATTTTCCAAAAAACAAAAGGAAAATGATATTACACAAGAAATCTTCCAGCGGAGACATTCATAAAGTGCCATTATATAACACATTCATAGACCAGCATTCTGCTTGAATCAATAATTCAAAAACTCAGTAGAGAGCACTAACATGATATTACACAAGAAATCTTCCAGCGGAGACATTCATAAAGTGGACAGTGAACGAGAGAAAATATAGAAATCAACAGAGGTGTGTGCATTTACCTGTGAACTCCCTCTATGCAATAGCCAAGGAGCTGCACAAGATTCTTGTGTCAAACATGTCCTAGTAGCCTCTACTGCAACCTAAATTCTCTCTACCTGACCCCTGCAACATCAAATATTCGCACGATCAAAGCTTGTGTCAAAGATTTATTTCACAAACATTGATTCTTAGACTCAATCTTACAAATTGTTGAGAAGCATCTTGACTGCCACGTCAGTCCCGCTGACGAGCTTTCCATTGTAACCAACTCCATACCCACCTTCGCCAAGCATTTTCTCTGACAAATAACAATTCGCTGCAAGATCAAGGCCCCTAAGTGACCCCACCCAAGATGCGAGACTTCCGACAGCCTAGTTAAAGGAGAGGCCATTGGCAGTCCATATGGAAGTGAAGATTGTTTCCGGATTGTTTTGGAACTTTCCCCTGATTGTGAACTACACCCTCTCTCTTGATGATTAATTGAGCTACAGTGGCTTATATTATTGGCATCGCCTGAGATGTTTTTGATTTATCGTTACCCGTAAGGGATAAGCTCTCTCGATCATCAAGAGAATTTCGACGCCCAACTCTGTCGACCTCCATATCTTTTGGAGAAATTGGGTATTAGGGAAAGGGGACACTTGTTGAATGTCCTTCGAGATATTCTCCGAAGTGTGACCCCATAAAGCTAAGATATACAGAGTGACAATTATGAATGCACCAACAAAAATACCAATTACAACCCACAGTTTTAGACCCAAAATGAAGTTGCCGTGATAATACTGCATTCAAACTCCTCGATGACATTTCCGGTGACCCTGATCCCATGTTGCCATAAAACAATTTCCACCTGGATTCCAAAAACATGCTGGGTTCCTACTATAATTCTGAACTCCTACAACAAATGAACATTTTCAATAAGTTCCAGATGAATTTTCCAGTCATTAGACAGTTTGTAGAACAAAATAACTATCTCCTCCCTGATTTAACACACGCACACAAGCTATAAAGGAAAGCTATCTAACCAAATTGAATGAAATATGATTCTTTCCTTAATCTGGTCAAATAAGCAAGCTATGTATAGGGAAACTATTCATTAAAACTAGGAAAATTCTAAAGTCAGCCCATTGGGCTGACATTAAGATTTAAAAAGTGTATTGAAATGTGTGAAAAGAAAAAAAAAGTGTATCGAAATATGTGAAAAGTGTGTAGGGATGTGTGGTTTTTGTTTTTTTTGTGTGTGGTCTTTATGTGTTCTTATTGTCAGCCCATGGACATACCCTTAAAACTAAAGGCATGTCATAGTATAACATATTCAAAGTACTCCGAGTACATTTTGAACCTCTATCAATCATCGTCGGAGACCACTTTGAGAGTCATCTTTTAGAGGCACAGTAAGTGATTAAGTTTGTTCTCATGATCATGATCATCATCGTTGAAGTATCTCCGTCACCCAATCAGCACTGTGACTCGACTCTGCGCCTACTGGCACTAAGTATCTCATATATAAACAATTCTATAGCGGGTGCCTTCTTGGTCGACAATCCAACAGATTCCCTAGATAGAGCCCATCGCTACCTCCATCACAGGCATTGGATCTGGCAATTTTCTGGCTTAGCTGGGGGTTGCACCAGACAACACCCCCCCCCCCTCCCCCCACCCCCCCACCCCTCCCCCCCCCCCCCCCCCCCCCCCCCCCCCCCAAAAAAAAAAAATTTTCCAAAATCTACCAGTCAATACCGGCTACTAGGGGTCACCTCAATAATGGTATTGAAAGTCTTCTAATCGATCGATACCGGTACTGAGGGTAACCTTGGTACCGGTTGCACCTGGTAAATTTTCAAAATCCTTTCTTTTGCCAATGATTTGACTCCCAATCACTTCGAACATATTCTCAACATCCCC